>CALNHX010006427.1:0-89739 GCA_940337035.1 Agriotes lineatus | reverse complement strand
GTCAGAAGCACGTTTATTCTAAAAAATCAGTGATTTATTTTCGGTGGCGTCCTTTTGTGTGAATTCTATTTCGTTAACTGAGTGCTTTGTTTTAAAGTAGCGTCTGTTTACTTATGTTTTATCACCTAGGCAACGTATCATACGTAATAGGAAACGTAATTGTTTAGAATTAAGCCAACTTTGATTTGTTTTTCTGCGTTAAATGGACGTTAGGTTGCCATTATTTGACATTTGAATTTTTTTCCGTCAGTTCAAAAATTCTGCACTAAATTAACCCATAAGTTAAACATGAACTGTAGAAACGTTTACATTTATTAATAAACAGAACAATTTATGAAAAAGCCAGTATATTGTAAAACAATTTTACATATAAAAATGATAAATTGGGAAGATGTAGATGTATACTGTCTGAGGCTTTCGCGGTTGCTCGATTTATTCTTCTTAACATAAGATTTCGGCTTAAATCGAGTAGTATTTGTGGATATACACCCAGCATTCACTGGCTTAATGTGCCTTGCACATTGTGAAATCGAGCAAGAAACCGCCCGATGGCCATGCTCTTTGGTGGCTAATGTTGTTTGAGCACCTTGAGAACGAGGATACTTAGGCTGATTTGGTCTTGTTGCTGTGTTTGCATCCACATTCACTAACGTTCCGCAAGACCTTGCAGCTTGCATCATCAGAGTGAAAGTCGCACTAAAAATTGAAGGTCGGTGTGGAGCTATTTATAGTCCTCTGGGCCAGGCGCTCGGAGTGACGTACCGCTGATCGGTCGTTTAAGTAGAACGTAATTCGTGGGGCATGGCCGTATGACGCACAGTCGTTGTAATTCTTTGGATCGTGTTTCACAGGAGTCCACGGTTTACTAAGCTTAAAACCATCTTCCCTGTTTATATTATTTGGATGTTTTTCTATTTCTATAGCTTCACGTATTACTCGCGGGAAGTAGTGAGGTAGTGTTTGCAATGCCTGTATGTGCTTGAAGTCTTAGATCAACTGAGCGACCAGTCTGCCCAATGTAACTCGAACCGCAAGAACAAGGAATGCGATATACGTCAGCGGTTTTTAAATTTGAAATTTTGTCTTTTACCGATCAGAAGAGGTTGCCCAAAGTTTCCTTGCTGCTGAACACAGGTTTGATGTTGCGTCGTTTTAGGACACGTCTTATCTTATCGAGCCTTTAACGTAAGGTAGAAATGCTAAGCCTTCCAGAGGTGGAGATTCTTCTTTAGCCTTTTGTGTCATAGTCTTGTTGTGTATCCGTTCTTTTGTAAAGAGTCAAACAGAAGTAGCTTTTCTCTCGCTAGATTTTCTGCATCTGAGATATGAACGGCTCTTGTCACCAAAGTCTGGAGAACTGTTGCTTTTTGCATTGGATGATGGTGTGAGTTAGCATTTAGATATCTGTCCGTGTGTGTTTTCTTTCTATAGACTGCATGTCCTAAACTACCATCTGCTTTACGTTTCCGTTTCACGTTACATACGGAATACTGCCATTTTCCTCATACATATATGATTTAAAATCTAGTATTCTAGGATTCTGTGTTTTCTAAAAACAAAACACATTGATTCTGCGGATACTAGATGTTTATCGCATATAAGTCTATTTCTGTCTAATGCATTCAAAGCCCATAAACTGTATTCTAGCATATTTGATTGCCTATGTTCAAATTTTTCGCCACCAATCTGTGTATAACAGCAATGAGATAACATGAACAACAAAATAGAATGCTTGGGTAAGAAAGTGATGACCATACAAAATAGTATATTACGCAACAAGTTTAGAAAAGTAATGTTTTACTGAACAAGTATGGCTGGTTTGAGTACGAGCGTTAGCGATTGGCGTTGGATCGGGAGAGGAGGAACCGTGGAGTGGCCCGCTCGGTCACCAGATTTGTCTCCTTTGGATTTTTTTTGGGCCATTTAAAAAGTCTTTATTTAAATAGACCTGACAATTTAGAAGAATTGAAAAATCGTATTCGTGCTGAAATGGCTGCTATTTCTCGCAATTCTTTGAGCGACTCTTTAGACAATTTTAAAAAGCGCTTTCATTATTGCCAGGAAGTAAATGGGCAGCAATTTGAACATCTCCTCTTGTAACTACTGTTAATTAATAATGTTGTTGTTTTCATTTGTATTTAAGAAATGTTGTTTGCTATCCTAACTTTTAGTTACTGTTTGTATTTTGTTTATTTGTGACGTTTGTTAATGCAATGGTTACTAGATTCCACTAAATGTGCAGCGACGAATTAAGCATACCTCAAATGTTTTTTTTTTATTTATCTGCTTTGTTTTCGTATGTACCCCTATACATGTGTAATATTTGTGAAATGAGAAAAAAATAAGCTTTCTACTGATGTATCACACAGCCTATTTAAACAAAATCAATATGGCGACTGATCTTAAAAACCTCAGAATATGCAAATTAACTTCAAAATAACATGTACCAAATATGAAACGCATATCTCAAACCGTTTGATCAGGGCAGGTTTGGTCCTATATATAATAGCGACCCTGCATAATTTTGGCGGCATCGGTATATTGATGTAGTAAAACGGGAATATATCAATTGTATTAACATAACGAATCGTGAAATACCAATATGTGTTACATTACTTAACGAATATATCAGCGGACTTGTACGTTGATATACCGATATATAGAAATTATTGATATACTGAAATATAAAGAATATATTGGTTATAATGTGACGTAGATATGAGAATCTATGCAGAATACTAATAAAATGGAATATCGTATTATCAAAGAGCATATAATGCTCTTTGGTATTATGGAATATTTCGATATACGAAAAATCAAGATATCGATACATATATCTGTTACAGGCAACTTACATCAATCAGTTATTTTATATAATGACTAGACAGTTTATATAATGCCTAGCAAAGTTAGCCAGTTTATGAAATGCATCTCTTAATATCATTTCTGTCTTGGGATTATACAGATTGCGGCAGGCAACTAGAACCATAGCAAAGCAAGAGAACCTTACATGTGGCCGTAATTGTGTTTAACAAACGAACAATCAATGTACGATGGCGGTAGGTCGTTAGGATTAGTGATGGGCTTATTCGAATGAAAAATAACCGGTTATCCGGTTATTGAAATAACCTCTGTAACTCGGTTTTCGTTCCAAGTATTCGAATGAAAAATAACCTCATCTTGATACGTACTACGTGCCGTATCTCAGCGACTTGCGAGTAATCGAAATTCTGTAAATAATAAGTCATTCAGAACCATAAGCAAGGCAGATTGTACTGATTGACCCAAGTGTAGCTGGCGGCTGCTTGTTGATGTTATTAACACATTTGAGACTCCCAGTCGACCGGTTAAATTTATGGGGCCGTTCCTATTAAAGATAACGCTCTGATGAGTATGAGATTTTCCGAAGCTGTGTTGGTTTTAATTTATAACGGCCTAAATTTTTGCTTCGAAACGCTGTTGATTATGCCTAATAAGGGATAAACAGAAACCGAAATAAGATTTTCCAATATCGTAACAGATTTATATTTAATTTTTAATAATGGAGCAGTCGATGCCCATCCGTCGTCATATGATATGAACGTGGGACAAGAAGTGGATTTCGATGTTTACAATTTTAAGTGTGCGTCCTTAGAACCGCGGAAGGCTGAACGTAGATAAATTATGGATTGTAAAATATATCGGTATGATATGCAAGCGAAATGGGAAGGGTGGCTACTAGAGAATTTTAGGAACTAAAAATAGATTCAATAGATACTTTGTATTCGCATATTTATAATTTCTTTATGATTAGCATTGATATAGCTATTCTCAATGGTTTAAACTCCTTCAAAATCAAATAAAAATCATTTATACAATTATTATAGTTAACGATTAACTGAGTTCCTCTGCTATCTGCAAGTTACGGTGCCGATGCAGATGACGGTGAACCGCCAACCGACGAAATCGAAACGAATCGAGAGCCAAAATTTATTAGAATGATTATTCAAATAATCATTCGGTTATTAATATCATTCGAGTGCAAATAATTCGGTTATGAAAATTGGCCGGTTATGCCCATCACTAGTTAGGATCATTATAAATACAAGGTATATATTCGATTTTTAAATTTTTTAAATACAATTACGGCCCCTTGCTTTTGCTATGGTCCTAGTTGCTGCGCAATCTGTATACCGGGTGTCAACGAATTTATTAGACAAGTCATATCTTCTAGAGTATTAAGTGTATTAAAATGAGATTTGGAATAGGTAAATGGTATAGGGAGAGGAGAGTTTTCGCATATTTTTCACTTTTCGGTCACTTCCGGTTTCACCGGAAATGGCTCCGATTTCGAATTTTTAAATGGAACACCCTGTATATTTTTGCATATTTGGATTTCTGAGACAACTTTGGGTCAGAATGTGACATTTTAAAAAGTTTTTAAGCCTACTTGATTTTTTTAGAGCCACTTTTAATATGGCATCTAGGTGGCCATGATCGGACGCAAACTAATCTAAGGACCTCAGGTGATGTCAGAAAATTACAATCGCAAAGTTTTAGTGATTAGTATGATAGATAGGAATAAGACAAATTGGCAAAATCACGTTTTCTTGTCTAACTATTTTTTTCAAATGGCGACCCTTTTTGACAAGCGCTTTCCGAAAAGAGGATTTTTTGGCAATTCTAACGATACTACTTTATTTGCGATTGGATTACTAAGCAAAATACTGGATAATAATTTATTTACTTTGGTCAAGTGTGCCATGGATAAGTTTTAAAATGTCACATGGTGATCCAAAATTGTCTCAGAAATCTAAATATGCAAAAATATACAGGGTGTTCCATTTAAAAATTCGAAACGGGAGCCATTTCCGATGAAACCGGAAGTGACCGGAAAGTGAAAAATATGCGAAAACTTTCCTCTCCCTATACCATTTACCTATACCAAATCTCATTTTGATACACCTAATACTCTAGAAGTTATGACTTGTCTAATAAATTCGTTGACACCCGGTATATTCCCTAATGAGGTATAGTCATTTTATGCAATATATTTTTTAAAGAAAAGTTAACACTCATTAGCCAATTGATTTAATGCTGGTGTACGCCAACTCGTCACGCTAGCTAATTTTGTAGGTATTTGTAACAGACGAACTCATCACCGAAGAAAGGCCAACTCATGTAAGGATGTATATAACACACACGATCAAAGGCTGCAACTAACTTAAACAAGCTAGAACGACACGCAGTCTAGAGATGAGAATCAGGGATGCCGGTTTATTTAATATAACCTCCAAGTTTAAAGATAACATACATATTACGTGCAACCGTGGGATTGTTTATTAAGTGTTTGCAGTAAAATATTGAAATTATGTTCATTCATTAATTTGGTGGTAATTCGTTTAATGATAATTTCTCCATTGCAAGTAACTTATTTTGTTCTACATTTCATAAGTTTGAATCCATCGCCTGTGAAGATTTTAGTATCTCCTATTCTTGGTTTTGATCAAATGTTTAACTTTTTGTAGCAGTACATAGCTTAACTACTACAAGGATACCGCTAGGTATTATTAAAACCTGATAGATAGGCAACTTAAAATGCAGAATCGGTATAAGGGGTTGCCTACCCTTTTATTAAATCAAGAGTAAATATTTTAGAAGGCTCGTGGTTATATTATTAAACAATAAATAACAAAAATTATTACTTCCTGTTTGGTTGAGAAAGCAGAAAGAAGCTTCTCTGAGTCGACGAGAAGCGATACTACTTCTAAATCCTAGCTTAAAAAGGATACAAAGAAAATAGTAAGATGTAATAATTTTTCAGGCAGATAGGATAAATCCAATGAACATTTTCTTTCTGAAAAGGGCAGTTATTATTTAACTGGTAGGTAACTAGGAAGCTAATACATACAAATCTTAATCAGGGGGTTTTCCTTGGTTCAGCTCTTAGGCCTCCTCGCTAGTTCCCAGCTCCTGGTTAGTTCTATGTTCATCATGGAGGGGTGTATTGATGTGCTCCAAGATGATTAGGAGGACGCAAGGGGAGAAATAAAAGAGAAAGGAGAACTTTGTTAAAAACTTAATTAATTATTAGAAGATTACTCACCAATCAAGGGCCGCTCCTTTGGTTCGACGATGGGGTTTTTTCTTAATATTGGGAAGATGAGGAGATCCAGATTTAAGGGTTCTCTGCATTAACCGTATGTTAATCCTAAATGAGTTAAAATTGGTTAGAGATTGTTTATATAATTAGACCACCGTCATAGCTTGAATACCGTTAAATAAGGGCATAAGCCATGATGCTAATAGATAACAAACTAGTTTCAAGTAAAAGAATTGTTACTTACCACCTAATAATCCTAACCGGGGACTTGAGCAGTTTTGCAGCTGTCAAGTTAGTATATATCAATTGTCATGTACTAAGCTTTTAACCATAAAGGACGTTTCTTATACTCCCTGGAGTAACTTCAATTAAACTAAATATAGATTGTTAATTGGGATTAAAGTGTTAGAAAGAGGATTGCGAAGGTATAGAGAGCTCTTTATATTTTCATCTAATGCGAAAGAGATTGTTAGTTAGATAAGTATAAGAAATCTCCTGGATAATCACAGGTTAATTAACTAAAACTAATACTTAATGACATTTCTAACTTGTCAGATATAAACTGAAATTAGGTAGGAATTGCATAACATGTGTAATAGCAAAAAGGCATAAACTTTAATTAATGAAAGATAATTAATGAATTGTAAGATTAAGTATACAACCGATTGTAGGTCTTAAAAAAATTAACACTTGATAATAAAGTTATGGCGCCCATTTCTTCTTATTACTAAAGTAATACCTTTATGAGAAAGTGAAGCAAACTAAAAGCCCACAGTCATTAGACCCTAATAGCAGCCGTTTATTGAGCTGGTCGGAGACGCGTGAGTCTTCCAAGGTAAGTTATAAAAAGGGGGTACATTTTTTAACTTTTTTCTCTTTCATACCTTTATTTTGCTGGAAGCCTTGGGTTTTCGATCTGATGTTCCTTTGAATTTTCACTTTTCACATTTTCTTGTTTAAACTCTTTCCATTTGTCACGCGTTGAAACAAATTACAGTCTCTTCACGTTTTTTATTCCCCTTGTCTCGCGTGCAACTGGCCATGTTAAAACATCTCTAAGGGTGTTTATTTAATTATCGTTACCAATATTTTCCGTATCTTCGTCTACATTTTTTACGGAAGAATATTTTCAATATCAAATACTTGATGTGATCATCAATATTGTGAATTTCAAGTAGTACCGGGTGACCATAAATGGTTGTATTTGTTTCTTAGGTTGGCACTGTTTATGTTGGTGGCACTGTAAGTCTATGTAAATTCGAGGTTAGCAGGTTCGGTTTTCCGTCAGTTTTGACACAAGCTAACGCAAAACCTAACCTGCTAACCTCGAATTTGACATCGACTTGCAGTGCTACCAACATAAACAGTGCCAACCTAAGAAAAAAAATCACCTGGTAGTTCGAACACATCCTGACTCAATAGTATGGGCGAGGAAGTATTCTCCTTTTCGAGTGTCAAATATTCTGGAATACCTAAAACATCTACTTGAGTAGCTAAATTAAGAGCACCGTGGCCATTCTTAATGTTAATAATACCATCCTTTTACTTTTGTTTAAGTTCTTTTCATAACTGATACAACAAAAAGGAATCTTCATTTCTGATATATCACCTAATTTGGTTTTCCCCGTCAATTTGTTTAAATCTATCGAATGTTAATACACGTCTCGCTATTTCATCATTTCAACTTTCTTCTTTTCTACGCTTTTTTTCCATATATTATGAAAATCTATGGCGTTGGGATTCCAGGGCAATAACCCGCATGCCTTAAATTAATTTTTGATAGTTTCACATTTTATCTGTCTGTCTACTGCATCTTTTAAAGCAGGCATAATTGTTGCTTTGTTAACGTTTGATTGGGGAAATGCCAACACTCCCTTTCGCCATTTCTCCTTTAGGGGCTTGAACGCCGCTACATCGGCGGCTTAGAGAATTTTTATTGCATTTGGTATAAACAGATAAAAATTATTTTTAATTCTGTACATAAACTCTGTGTACGCGAAAAACTCTGATATGCGATACAGTATAGTAGAAACTAAAATAGTCTGTGGCAATTCCTAGCTGTTTAAGGTACTTATCTTAATTCCGCATAAGAGTTTTTCGCGTTGACGGAGTTTAGCTGACTCAGTTTGTAATCCTTAAGACGACCATCGAAATGAAGGATTATAGGAAGCTTAACGTTATTTCTTTTTAGACTTGAGTATAAGGCATTACCGATGTTTCAAAAAAGACCTCGCTTTTAATTTACCAAGTATCACTTAAACCTGAAACCAATGCCCCACTCCTTGGAAACAGAGCTTAAAACGTCACTAGGCATTCTTTTGTATGGATAAATAACTTGGTGGAGTTACTAGACCAGAAGCAGCAAAAGTGAACATTACAGTGCATGCCATTTTTAAAGCAGCATGTTCGATTTTATAAACGTTGTTTCATCCCTTAGGAGCTAACACTTTTTTAGTTTTAGGACATAACTGGAAGTCAGCTTCATCCCCGTTTAGAATTCTTGATGGATCATTTAATATTTCAGTAACACCGTCTGCCGTCAAATATACTTCAATATCTTGTCGCTAATTCATCTAAAGTCGGGGTAACTGATAATCCTTTTAGTCAAAATATACTTATACACGAAGACTAAAGTTACTGTTGCGAGATTAATAAGACACTTAAGTACAAATATTTGCATTTATTTTCTGCCGTTTACAGAATAACTTAAGTTTAACAACGTTACTTATTGACTCCCACAAGAAAACTCGGTAGGTGTTCTCAAAAATTCTAATAAGCGTATCAGAGCACCTCTTAATTTTGGTCCTTTGTCACCTACGTAAATGTACCATTTCATAATCGCTATATGTATTCTACAAACTTGGTTTCGCACGCTAAAATTTGTCAAGCAGGCTACACCTCGCAAAGGGTCTCCAATTAATTTTACAACTCTTCTAAGGGTGTTTGCTCTAGCGGGCACGTATGTTTACCTATGACCGATTTCCAACAGTTGCGCTTCTGATCTCGTACTAATAATTTAGCTACGCCCAATTTTTCGGCTTACGAGGTAAACCCTACATAAATTTACCTTTAATCATTACGGATATTTCCATCTTCCCAGAGAAAGGCACGTTCTAAACACCGGCTAAATGCTCGCTTGTTGTAACTGTAATAAGTATGACCATTTTGCCTACGAAATTCTACCTTAAAATATTTACGATACAAATTGCTTATGGCTAACTAAAGTACAGTCTATTCGTACAACCGCGTATAGTTCATTTTCGGTCAAGAACGCATATCGTAACAATCTGTAAAGCATTTTCTAATGTCATTTTCTGTAATATTTGAATTTATTGCATATGAAATTTATGTGCGATTAGCTCCACTATATTATTTCGAATTGATTTACGGTGCAATGAATGACATACCTCAAGTTCACGCGATATATACTGACTTTTCCAAAGCCTTTGATATGGTAAATTATGCAATTTTGATTCAAAAACTTTGGCAATCCGAATATCAGGTATACAGGGCGACCACGACACTTGTAGCCCCTGACGAATTGCGACTGCAACTTAAATGACAAATATCATTACATTCTAGATGGTTATATTTTTTATAAAGCAAAAACAGATCAGCGTAGGTAATGTCACACAAATTACAAATTGTCATTTTAACAAGTTAGTGTTTCCGAAATTCGTTATCGCAAAGGTAAAATCATGTTTACAAATACTATTTGGAGAAGCCCACAAAAATGCAAGTGGTGCTCTCACTTTATACATTCAGCTTTATCCTAATCGCATTATTGGGTGATCACATGATTGTACCCTACTTTTCTAATGAAAATTTAACAGGTAAACGATATTTACGGTGTTTGCAAGATATACTCCCTGGATTACTACTACGCCCGCGCGCATTACCACCGAGATGTAAGAGATTACTTGAATGACTTTTATGGAGAAAATTGGATTAGAAGAGGAGCTGTACATTTTGGCATCCACGAAGTCCCAATCTAAATCCGTTAGATTTTTTTTATAGGGTACTGTTAAAGAAGAGGTCTACCAAACGCAATTTGAAAGCGAAGATGAATTAAGATACCGAATAGGAGACACGTGTGCATCCATTACACCAGCTATTTTGGCTCGTGTTAGAAGATCTATCGTCAAACGAATAAGAACATGTTTACAAATTAATGGAGATAATTTCGAACATAATTTATTATTTTTACGTTTGGTTGAGTTTGTTTCTTTTGCATGTATATTAAAATAAAAATATTTCGTTATCGAATTAATTCTGTAACAGTTGTCATGCGTCAGCGTTCGTGATATTACTGCGATCTGTTTTTGCATCATACTAAAAGAGACAGTCCAGAGCCAGTCCAGGTTGCAATGACATCTGCAATTTGGATTGCATTCAAAATTCGTCAGGGGCTACAAGTTTCTTAACCCGCCCTGTATTGTTAAATTGGTTTCGACCATACCCAGCTGGCAGGACTCAATGTGTTGTAATTAACGGATTTCTATCACAAGCTACTAGCGTGAGTTCTGGTGTACCGCAAGAATCACACTTGGGCCCTACGTTGTTCACCGCGTTCAGTAATAATCTTAAGTTTAGCTTAAAACCGTCTTGTCTGTTATATGCAGATAATCTAAAATTATTTAACAAAATAAATTAACTCGGGGACTGCCGAATTCTACAACAAGACTTAAACCATGTCTCCAACTGGTGCAGAATCAATAAAATGTACCTAAACAAACAAATGTCACAAAATTTCTTTTTGCATGAAAAAGTCTATATTGATTTCGAGTACCAGCGAGATGACAACATAGGTGGCGAAGCGTTTAACATACAAGACTTGGGCGTTATACTTAGCAACACTTATTCTTTTGATAGATTGTTACGGTATTAAAATGACTTAGCGACACCCACGCGAGGTGAGTATCGCACGACTGGTCCGGGAAAGGATGGCACGCTCGCCCTGAGATTCGCTAAAACAGGCTAAAGGCCTCGGCTGAAACGCTCAGGGAGTTGGGCATGGTTTAAACGGTACGTCACTGGACAAGCGTGGCGTGACATGAACGGGGTAAATCAAAAATAGAAGAGCGCTACCAAGTCTGGTTCTAAGTATACTCGTGTAACCGGACTTGGACGGTTAGACGGGACGGAAAGTACACTGGGTACTACTTCATGAAAGTACTCGAGAAATATTGAGCTCAGATTACAAATTCGAGAAATAGGTGCTTGCGTTACTAATTCGGGTAAGTACTGCCACTGCGGGGGCGTTGCCAGACCTACATGCACACTCCAACGCTCAAGTTCCGTTGTACATCGATCTTGACACTAGTTGTTTAATCTGGAAAGAGCATGCAGAGGTCGTACACAATAATAAATCTCTTAATCACTTAGGTATCTATTGACTGACGTTACAACAAAGAATCAAAGGGGCAACGAATATGTCGCCTTAAATAAACGTAGGGCTTAAATTAGTGCCCCCAGCTGGAGTTCGCGCGCTAATACTAGAACACACAAATCCATCAAACGTTCAATACCAAAACAACAGACCTTGGTCGACCCGTTAAGCGAACTGCCGAACGTTATTGGTTAACTATGAATAATAAATACGGCCGAGGCCCACTACTTTACAGCGACCGTGTCGCGGGGTGAAGCCAAACGCCGAACAAATAGTTAATTATCGGTGAAGGTGCCCGGAGTACATAAATTGGCAGTAATTGCATCGCTTAACTGGACGTACTCAAAGCAAAGGTTCAATGTTAAAAGAAACACATAAATTTACAACACAGTAGTGGTTACTTTTAGTTCACATACAAACAACGATTGATTTGCAGGTAAGAGCGATCATAGTCCATCGCCCACAACGACAAACTCGCGTAATTGGGTCACGCACTACACAGCTGATTGCTCGCGCACGTGAGCCTGCGACACGGCACAGACCACAACGACAAACTCACTTGATTTTGCCGCGCCCAAAGCTATGAATCACAAACGGCTGAAACGTTTCGATTTACAACAATGGCGGCCGGAAATATGGTAATTTCATAGGTTGCTACATGCATGACAATTTAGTCACTCTTTGAGCGACAAGTTAGGCACAGAATTATTAATACGCACATGGTAGTAAGTTCAGATCGTAAGCAAAATAGCTACTTGGTTACACAATATCTTAAAATGGTACCTGTCTTTGTTTGACGTCTCCTGAGCGGTGCGGTGCAGTACGGCAGGCTAGCAGCGCCTAACGTTAACTGCGGGGGCGGTACGAGAGCATTTCCTTTGGTAACGAATCCGTCGGACGACGGCGTTTATTTTGAATTGGTCACACACATGCGACTGGGTACAACGAGAGAATTACGGGTACTCTGCGTGTCCTGCTAACAAATGCCCCAAGACCAGTGGGGAATGAAGGAACACTTCATAACGACATCGCTAGACGCGGCCCTTGGAAAACCCCAGGAAAAAGACGCTCCACAACCACGTGCGTCGCACTCGATAGCTTTCAGCCGACTCCCCTCTGCTTGCAAAACATGCGAAGGTCTACCAACCGCTTAACCACGCGGAGCCTTAGCCAATCAAGAGGCGTAAGCTTCGGCCGAAATAACTGGATTTACGCGCGCAAACGGTGATAAAGGGTGGCTCAAGATGATCGAAGCGGGGCAGCCGCGTCAATATACAGGGTATTCGGATTCAAATGAACAAGAAGAGATCTTGCGCCTGTGAGTTTTTGTGATAAAAGTTAAAAATGTTGGAATCAGATTTGAAGTAGAGATAGGCTGTACAGAAAGCTTAAATAGTCAGCTTTGTTGCTGAAGGTTACAAAATGGCTTAACAAGATATGTTTCGCACATTGTAAGGAAATTTAACGAAATATTAGGCTTTATATTTCGAGTAGCCAGAGACTTTAAAAACATTTGTACTTTTAAATTGTTGTATTTCGCATATAAACCGTTCAATAGTTATTTTCCCGATGGGAGGCCATGTTAGGGTGATGAATTTCACTCTGTAAATATGCTGTCAGTCATTAACAAAAGTTAGGTTATGCCCATTTTATACAAAATTATAATTTTATGTTAATATACAAAACGTGGTTGCCAGATTTCGTTTTGGATTTTGTGACACTTTTATTATTAGTTAAGATAAATTTCAAGAAAGACAACTTGCTGATTCTAAATACGTTTCATACTTTGTTCAGTAGGCATAGTGGTATAATGAAAGTCGTTTTTTTATTGTAATTATAAATTGTACACAAAAATATTTAAATATTACAATTTATGTATTTTTTTCCAGTATAAATAAAGGGAAAACTTTAGTATAGCGTCCCCACTGAGTTTGACGTTTGCCGCGCAAACGCAGAAAACCCCCAAAAATCAGTGGCTTCCACACATATGATAGAACATTGTGTACTACGTACACACAAATCTTAAACTGCAGCTAACCTAAAATTATAGCTCCCAGACCAACAGATTCACGTATATGTGTGTGGACTGGGGACGCTATGTTGAAGTTTAGATTAAATATATAAAGCTTGTACAAGCCACTTTAGGCCCATTGCTTAACAATCTGTCTCCATTGTCCCTTATTCATGATTTTATTTCTCCAGTCTTCTATTCCTTTTTTTGCTATGTCTTCCATTACTGCCTCCTTCCACCTATTCCTTGGTCGCCCTCTTCTTCTAGTTTATTGCACTCTGCGTTCCAATACTGTCTTAGTAGCTCTTCCATCTGGTATTCTCCATATATGCCCAAACCATCTTAACCTTTAAGCTTTAATGAAGTCTACTATACTTGGCTTCCCATACTTCTCTTGTACCTCTTCGTTTGTAAGTCTTCTCCAACCATCCTCCGTCCGAGTCCCTCCAAATATTTTTTGCAGCATTTTTCTCTCCCACCTACTTATCATGTCTTGATCTGCCACATTCATCGTTCGTGTTGCACATACATACATAGCTGTGGGTCGAATTCCATCTTATAAGTGGTAGTTTTGCATTTCGCGACAAAAGGTTTAATTTCAAAATTGTCCCGCCCAATAATATTTCTAACAGTCCTTTCAGATACCTAAAACAGTACAATGCCCAAAATTAAACCAACAGTTAGGATTTATGCATAAATACTTACGTTTAAAATATCACTAAGTCGGGCAAAGATTTCAGTTTCACTGAGGTCTGGCCTGTCGGCTTTATAATGCCTGTAGGCCTTTGTAATTTGTAGTTTTGTGTCACCTCTAATGACTTTCGGCATATTTACTTTAGTATTACAATTTTTTGACGGATAAGTATCCATGACGCCGATGTCCATAAAGATTATGTCTAGTGGCAAACAAAGTATGAAAGCACTGGCAACATTGCACGTTTAACCTCAACTTTCGTGAGCTTCCTGTACATAACAGCTGATTGTAGGGAGTTCTAATTTTATTAAACATAAAAACAAAATTCCATGTCTACCTACAGGGAAAATAACTATTGAACGGTTTATATGTACGTTCACAACTTGATTACTGTAGTTTCATTCGGAATCGTTAATAGTAACGTATATGAACAGAATAGAATTAATTCAGAAGCGATTTATTACATTTGGTAGCAAAAAATTTTATTTGAGGTCTACTCACTATAGTTATAATTTGGTACATCATAATTTATTGTCTTTGAAACATTCAAGGGCGCTGCACGATCTTACAAAACTTGAAAATTATTCATAGTTTTTACAATGATTGCACAATAGTATCTCGAATTTACTTTTACGTTCCGACATACTGTACAAGAAAATCTCTACTATTCTGGCACGACCAGTACTCAACTAATTTTTCTTTGCTCTCTCCTATGGTCAGAACTTACAATTTTTTAGCTCTTCCAAATACTGATATTTTTCTCTTTTATCTAGCTTTTATCACACTTTAACATTTGCTATAGAAAAAATATTATTAGTGAAGCTAGATAAAAGAGAAAAATATCAGTATTTGGAAGAGCTAAAAAATTGTAAGTTCTGACAATTCTTAAAGAATAATTTAACCGAGTGGCGATTTTGCTTGATTAAAAAACCAAAAGTGATCCCGAAACAAATAGTTCAATAAAAAAACCAAGAAACTTATAAAAAAAACAACAAACCAAGTTAAAATAATACAAAATAAGGTACTCCTTTGTATCTGAAATACTTATATAGAAATTAAAACAACTTAAAAAACCTCAAAACCAGGGTGGAAGAACACCAACGCAAATGAGGAAAAAGTAAAATACCAAAGCAAAATTTACAAATAACAGCAATTTGAAAATCAAAATAAAAATACGAAATCAACCAATTTAACTTAAAAAAGAAATACCAAATTAATAACACCAGAAATAATTTATAATATAATTCAAACTTTCCTTACCTATTAAACATCTATAACAGGTCTAAGAAAGAGGAAAAAGAGAGGAAATAAAAAAAAGGAAATAAATTCAAAGAACTAACCAAATAACCACAAACTACTTAAAATACCAAACGGTGAAATCCAATTTTACACTATTCTTAAACTTTTTTAAAACTGAAATTAATAGTATAAAACTACAACCACTTTATGACTTGGAACATATATAAATATTAAAAAAGAAAAAACAAAACAAAAGATAAAAAACTTTTTTGCCTTTTAAATGTGTGTCCCAAAAAATTTTTAAATTGTTATAAACAAATTGTATCAAGTCTGACGAAGCTATATTAAATAGCGAAACGTTACTTTTAAAATGATTTTTAATGAAAAATAACTTACATGCTATGACACAACTAATGGATTCACTTACAACCATTAGTAAAGATTGATATTAATAACTAAATTAGCTGCAAAATCTTCTAACGAAAACACATGACTTAAAATAGTCATATTTTTTCAATTTTTTAATGTTATTTACTATTTACTTGCAAATTAACAATTTCACAAAGGGACAAAATAAAAAAAAATTCACATTTTCCTTATTTAAAAATTGAGAAAATAAGGTCAGCCCCCCTTCACAAACGCATTCCGAACTCTCTTAAAAAATACAATCGACCAGTAGAAAACCTGGTAAAATCTGATAATTATAACGTTTTACCCATTTTGCAATCCCCAAATCTACCTGGGCTGGAAAACTCCCACATCCCGAATTCTCTTAAAAAATACAATCGACCAGTAGAACGTCTCCGATCAGCGAAATTCACACAAATATTGATTTTAAAGTTTTTATGATAATTATAACGTTTTCCCCATTTTCCATCCCCCAAATCGACCTGCAACGTAAAATTCGTACACTTTGAATTCTCCTAAAAAATACAGTCGACCCGTAGAAAGTCTCCAAACAGCGAAATTCACACAAATGTTGATTTTAAGGTTTTTCTGATAATTATAACGCTTTTCCCATTTTCCAACCCCCAAATCCCGAATTCTCTTAAAAAAATGCAATTGACTAGTAGAAAGTCTCCAAACAGCGAATTTCACACAACTATTAATTTTAAAGTTTTTCTGATAATTATGACGGTTTTATCCACTTTGCAACCCCAAATCCACCTGGGCTTCAAAACTTTCACATCCCGAATATCGATCCTTAGAAAGTCTCCAAACAGCGAATTTCACACAAATATTGATTTTAAGGCGTTTCTGATAGTTATAACGTTTTTCCCATTTTGCAACCCCAAATTCAACTGGACCGCAAAATTCCCACATCCAGAATTGTCCTAAAAAATACAATCGACCAGTAGAACGTCTCCAATCAGCGAATTTCACACAAATATTAATTTTAATAATTTTATCATAATTATAACGTTTTTCCCATTTTGCAACCTCCAACTCCACCTGCTCTGAAAAACTCCAACATCCCTAATTCTCTTAAAAAAATTGACCGGCATAAAATCTCGAAACAGCGAAATTGACACAAATATTGATTTTAAGGTTTTTTCGATAATTATAAAGTTTTTCCCATTTTGAAACCCCCAAATCCATTTGGACTATAAAACTTCCACATCCCGAATTGTCTTAAAAAATACAACCGACCAGTAGAACGTCTCGTATCGGCGAATTTCACACAAATATTAATTTTAAGGTTTTTTCCGATAATTATAACATTTTTCCCATTTACCAACCCACAAATCCACCTGGACCGCAAAATTCCCACATCCGGAATACTATTATAAAAAATAAAAAATACAATCGACCAGTAGAAAGTCTCCAAACACAAATATTCATTTTAAGGTTTTTCTGATAATTATAACGCTTACCCCCTTTGCAACCCCCAAATCCACATGTTTCGCAAAATTCCCGCATCCCGAATTATCTTAAAAAATACAATTGACCAGTAGAAAGTCTCCAAAAAGCGAATTTTACACAACTATTAATTTTAAAGTTTTTCTGATAATGTAACGTTTTCCCATTTTGCACCCTCAAATTCAACTGGACCGCAAAATTCCCACATCCCAAATTGTCCTAAAAAATACAATCGACCAGTAGAACGTCTCCAATCAGCGAATTTCACACAAATATTAATTTTAAGGATTTTATCATAATTATAACGTTTTTCCCATTTTGCAACCTCCAACTCCACCTGCGCTGAAAAACTTCAACATCCCGAATTCTCTTAAAAAAATTGACCGGCATAAAATCTCGAAACAGCGAAATTGACACAAATATTGATTTTAAGGTTTTTCCGATAATTATAAAGTTTTTCCCATTTTGAAACCCCCAAATCCATTTGGACTATAAAACTTCCACATCCCGAATTGTCTTAAAAATACAACCGACCAGTAGAACGTCTCGTATCGGCGAATTTCACACAAATATTAATTTTAAGGTTTTTTCCGATAATTATAACGTTTTTCCCATTTTCCAACCCACAAATCCACCTGGACCGCAAAATTCCCACATCCGGAATACTATTATAAAAAATAAAAAATACAATCGACCAGTAGAAAGTCTCCAAACACAAATATTCATTTTAAGGCTTTTCTGATAATTATAACGCTTACCCCCTTTGCAACCCCCAAATCCACATGTTTCGCAAAATTCCCGCATCCCGAATTATCTTAAAAAATACAATTGACCAGTAGAAAGTCTCCAAAAAGCGAATTTTACACAACTATTAATTTTAAAGTTTTTCTGATAATGTAACGTTTTCCCATTTTGCACCCTCAAATTCAACTGGACCGCAAAATTCCCACATCCCGAAATTTCTAAAAAATACAATCGACCCGTAGAAAGTCCAAACAGCGAAAGTCACACAAATATGAATTTTACAATATTTCTGATCATTATAATGGTTTCCCCATTTTGCAACCCCTAAATCAACCTCAACTGCAAAATTCTTAAAAAACCCACAGATTCATCCACATATTGCCAAAAACAAAATTCGACAGTTTTTTCTTTCCCCCTGTTTATGCGAACATCGAAGTTGCTATAAATGCACCTCAGTTTTCTACCCCTGTAACTTTGCCCCCGTGCACCGCAGAACCCAAAAACCAGCCAGTACGATAAGTGTTGGTTCATGCTCTTTCAAACTAGCCCCAAATCACATTTGGAGCTTTCAAAAAGTATGCGATGTAACAGCACCGAACGTTTTTGTGTCCAAAAAATCGTTTTAACCCCCCTCGAATCTTACATTTTCACAACCTTTCCAGAAAGTTTGCCTTTGATGAGATCTTCAAAATGACACTAACAACATTCACATGCAATACGTACAACTTGCAAAAATTCGCGAAAACTGCACCACACAAATCGCTAAAAGAGCACCGTACTAGCGTCCATTCTCCAATTCATTAAACATTTTCAGTGATAAAAATTTTGTATTATATCCGACGATAAAGTTATTACTATTCACTCTTGAATCATTAACGTCTCGACTTCGTCTCGACATAAAACGATTCACTTATGATAAAATTTAACTTTATCGTCTTGTATAATAAATTACTATTACCTCAAGAATGGTTTATGGTTTATTTAAATCCACATTCGTGATAAAAATATATATTTCAGTGCCTTGGTATACAAACTACTATTTACTAACACAAATCAGTGGGGATACAAAAAATTAAAACACCACAAGAAAACTTAAGAAACTTTGGATATGTGACAGTACTGACATTCACTAAATGACATGACTACTGTGTAGTCCATGTAGTCATCAGAACAAGGTGGCAACTTTAACAAATATTTCAAAGGGAACTTGATGGAAAAGCATTTATAATCACCAGAAACCATGACGATACTTGAAATATCAATATACCAAAAGAAAACCAACACTAATATGTAACGGGTGTTTTTTGTTTAGAGGCGGAGAACTTTAAATTGAAATAAAACACAGGAAAATGTTTTTAATATGCATGAAATTGGCTTTATTTGAAAGATAATTTTATGGCATTACGGTTTGAATATGATTTCGGGCATGTGACCGCCGCGGCTGGCGTGTACATGACGTAATCTGGAGGTTCAATTTTCATACACTCTTCCCAGTAAATCAGGCCGTATTCAAAGAATTGTGTATGTAGTATTCCTTGTGAATGCGGGAAACACTATATCGGTGAAGCATCAAGGCCTATAGAGGTTAGGATTAAAGAATACCAAAATGTAATAAAGAAATATCAAATTGACAAAATCTAAAATAGCAGAACATGATTCCAATAACAACCGCAAAATACATTGGCATAACACAAAGATTTTATCTAAAGAATCGACATCAACCAGACGTAAATTAAAAAAAAACTGCATATATTTTACTGAGCAAAGATGAATGCGTGTCCACACATTCAGTTGATTTAAATAATAGTTGGCTCTCAATTCTTAACAATACAATCAAGTAGTCGTATGTCAGTGTCAAGCTGCTTATTGGAGGTTAGTCGCACTTTGCTAGATCTCCAGTAAAATAAGCTAAGTTAATTTTTAATTTAATTAGTTAATTGTTGAAAACGAAAGTAGATTTATCTTCCGAAATGTTCGTGTTCTAATATTTTTCATTGTGTAGTCAATCTAACCTTGCTAGACACGATTGATAAATGACAAATTTAGTTGACATTTGTAAACAGAGTTGTCTCACGTGAGAGACGATTGTTTAGAGAAATTGCAAAATTGGATAAATTTGAAGTTCATGCAGTGGTTAAATATTTACCTAAGCAATATTTTTTTTTCTTCAAACGGCAGTAGAATGTGGCATTATACTGCTGGATTGATAATGCTAAACTGTCACTTTTTTGCCATGCGGCAGATAATATTATCTGCCGCTCGTCAGCGGCAAATACTATTATCTGCCGCTCGTCAGCGGCAAATAATATTATCTGCCGCTGACGAGATAGAGTAATTTTCTTCGGATTTTCTTATAAACGTTTGAAGAAAAAATGCTATATGTTATTCAGAGCAAAAGTATCTTTATATGGCTCGGCTGTCCAGCCACACCACATAAAATATAACTTTTGCTCCTAATAACATAATATACTATTATCTGTGCGACAACTGCTTGTTGTTAGTCTGCCTACGAATATAATATGAATCCACCTTCCTATTTTACGCCTACAAATCGGTACTTAAACCATGTCCACATATTTTTGGGTCTTCCTGTATATATCCATACATCGACTCTATTCGTGTAGCGATACAATGATATTTCAAAAATCTCATACTTATATGATATATCCCAGCCCAGTTTGATATTAAAGAGACTGCAACATTTTCTCAAAATCAACACTCTACCGTGAATCTCTGCGATACAATAATTAAAACATAATCTAATAAAACGTAGCGCACTTCATCTCTCGCTCGAGATAGTTGGCAATTGGGATAGTTAGCAGCGTCATTATTAAATGATAAATTAGGTCAGGTTCATAGGGCAGTAGTTCTGCTGCTGCCACTGCAGATCAGCTAAGACCATCAAGCGGAACTAGAATGACCCCATCCCTTTCAGGCTAATTACATCGACACAATGTAATCTGGATCCGAAACGCCTCACGCATAAGTCAGATGCAAATCCGGACCTTTCCTGCACCCGAAGGCTACGCGAGGGCGCAACAGGGCGGCGGCGCAGGGCGGCAGCGCCGCGCCATGTAATCGATATCGGGGTTGAAAACAGACATGGCCGACACGGAGTTCGAGGAATTTAGACAGAGCTTCGAAAAGCTGCCTTCGCACATCAAAGCGCCCGCACCGTTTTACTCGTAAGTTGCCAGGCCCTTCGCCGACGCGTTCTCCAGGTGCTCTGTTTCAGGTTGGTGCACGACGTGCTCATCGATGAAGACTCCCCCACGTCTTCCAAAAGCGATGTCGAAACGGACTGTGATACCCCCGGGGACGACGCGTCGCCCGCCCCCGTGGGTGCCGAGGCCCCCTTGCCCACGACACCCCGAGGAAGCGCCGCGGGGCCCTGGGGCGGCGCCGGCGAGCGACGGCGGCGGAAGCTCCCGGAGATACCCAAGAATAAAAAATGTATGTGCTTGTTGTTTATTGCTTTGGTGGCGAAATTGGGGTTGCACGCGCATTTGTAACCATTAAGTTGGCTATTTAAGCGCCCGATTCGGTTAAAGTGGATGATTCAGTGGGAATCTGCTAACTCCGCAGTGCGTTTATTCGACCCCAAACCTAAACATTCCCATCTTTATTTCACTTTTCGCAAAACTATATAAGACATTTGTTTAATGTGGCAAATGCCCAAGATATATCGTGACAAGTATTGGTCATTGATTCACATCATGCAGAAAAAGTCTATTTTACATAGTTTATTAAAGTGAGGGATAGAATGCGAGCTGACAGTCCCATGGGATGGACCTCAGAAACCTCATCACATCTCTTAGCAACTCCGCCCACCCGTAAACCTACATATTTTGTCTATTTCTGGAAGAAGCTTCAGATATTGCATTTGCACGCTAAGTGGTCTTAAAATCAAACGAAATCAACGTCAATATCGAATAAAATCAACGATCAATATCTGTTAAATAACATTACCTTTGGAACAAAACAATTTTTACTTCTATTTAAATATCTGTTCGTAACCATTACTGAATGATTCAAACAGTTAACATAACTTTACGTAGTTTCTATATCGATAATCACATGAAATGGTCAGCACATATTGTCTCAAATTACTTTACATAGTACATGACGCAGAAATCGATAGGTTATGTT
This sequence comes from Agriotes lineatus, assembly GCA_940337035.1. NCBI lineage: Eukaryota > Metazoa > Arthropoda > Insecta > Coleoptera > Elateridae > Agriotes > Agriotes lineatus. The sequence goes on along the minus strand of CALNHX010006427.1, from coordinate 67,571 downwards.
GTTTCAGACAACCAGATTGGTAATTTTGGTTGTTACTGAAGGAATGGAAATTTGATAATTGCACCCTTGTTGCTGATTTGGGGTAGGATGATCTTTGTCAGCAGAAAAGTCAGACCAAACTTTCGCTTTAAGATATTTGTAGCCTACGTCTACTCATAAAGAAGTGAACACAGCTATGGTTAAGACTGCATTAAAAATAATTTCTATATTTATTTATACACTATACTAAGTTCAATATATAAGCATAATAGGGCGACTCTGCATTATCAATCAACATGACCTAGTAATATAACGTATATTAAAAGTGCTGTTTATACTTTATACACTACACTAGGTGTATGATTGTAAAAACAATAGTGCAATTCTGCATTTTTAATGACACCGTTTTCATTCGATGCCTCGCAATTTATTCATGAACTCTTTTCACATAATTGCGTACATCATTATTATATATTTCCAAAGAAAAGGCGGAATAGACAACAAAATGGCAACACAGTTTTCGTTCGATAACTTCAAACGATAGTTTTACAATTTACTCACCAACTTAGAGGAGATAATACCATATGGTTTTAGAATTATCAACCAAATACCAACATACTTCGCATTTGGAGATATGCACGCTTGTTGAAGTAGTGGGGGTGGCTCAGTGGTAAAACCTCTAGTTGTTTGAGATCAGGAAATATAGTTCGATTCCTACAGACTCCAACGGCCACAAAAGTCCAGCATCTCCCTCAAGCCGGCTTTGGCAACTATAGAGATGTTATTCCTAAAAAACGCCTCCCCCTTAGATGTACAACAATGTACAATAACCACCCATTTTTTGTTAAAGTGGATGAATCAATAGGATTTGCTAACCCCGCTTTGCGTTTATTTGTACGTAGCAATTTCAATCTATATCTTTTTTCACCAAACTGTTGCTGCTTTCACTTTGCTACAAATATAGTGAATTTCTAAGTATCAATAGCAATCTAGCTATTGATCCTCAGGTCATGTAGAAAATTTCTGTTTTACATAGGTTATTGGAATCAGACGTGGAATGCGGGCTGCAAATCTCATAAGATAAAGGTCCAGAAACCTCAGCACAGCGCTTAGCAACTCCACCCACTCGCAAACCTACTTATTTCGTTTATTTTTGCAAGAAGCTTCAACTGTTTTATTCGGCAATAAATAGACAGAGCCAATTGGTAAAAATCAACGTTAGATATCAAATAAAATCAACGATCAGTATCTATTGAATGAAGTAACACGAACTGTAGAAATTTCATTGGATAACTTCAAATTTACTCACTAATGTAGTGCAAATAAATCCATATGATACTGTGAGTTACCCTCAAGCCATGGTTTTATAATCGTCGACCAAATACCACCATTGGTTATTTGGCGCATGTACCCCCATTTATAACCGCTCCATAATTTAAGAACGCGTTGCTATTAAAGTGGATGGTTCAGTGGGATTTTGCGAACTCCGCAGCACGGTTATTTAAACCTAAACGTTCCCATCTTTATTTCCTTTGCCCAAAACGGTTCAGACGTTCATTTGTTGTTGCGAAATGCCCAAGTTGAGTTCACAAGTATCAATCATCGATTCACGTCGTGCAGGAAAAGGCTGTTCTACATACGTTATTAAAGTCAGAGATGGATGGAAACTGCTATGTCGTGGATAACGACCTGAGTATCTCATCACATCCCTTAAAACTCATCCGGTCCTAAACGTACATATTTCGCTCCATTGCTACAAGAGGCTCCAGCCTTATTACGCAATCAAATGCGAATGATCAATCTCTATCGCATATAAATATTTTTCAAATAAAATAGTTAAATTCTTAGTTGCTTCCCTATAGCTAGTTCATAACTGCTGCTGCTGCTGCTGCTGAATGATTCAAATTGTTAGTAAGTGGATTAAATCGATGTAACTTCTATTTTGTATTTTCAGTCAATATATTTACTACCAACAATGCGTTAGGTTACTTGATGTAGCTTCTCCATCAAATTTTGAAAATAACAGCGTAAAATGCTTAGTCATCCGACATAGTATTCATTCAATAAAATTAATTTTAATCGAATAGTCAACCAAATGCTAACCTAGTTTTCATTCAGTAAAGTGAAACGATATATTTGTGAGGAATTTTAGATATACACGCACATTCCCATTTTCATTTTGAATAAGCAAAGTATCAGCTGTCAGACATGCCCAATAAGTATAGTGAATTCACAGCTACCAATAGGAACATGGTGTTTGATCCTCAAGTTATGCACGGGAAAACCGTTTTACCTTTTTTATTAAAATCGGGGATGGAATAACTGCTGCGAATCTCGTAGGGTAAAAACGTCGAAAACCTCATCGCGTTTCTTATGGACTCCACTTACTCATATACTTATAGTCTACTCTTAGGAAAAACTCCGATTATTGTATTTTTAGTGTCTAAGAACGTATTCAATTGGTAAAAATTAGGGACACTATTGAACGAAATGAACGGTTAATACCTACTCGAAGGGATTAGTTTTAACTTTAAGTAACCCTACGTAATAGATGAATAGTATGTGACATAATAGTTATATATTGCTATATTGCTACATTAATCAATCACTATATTTTCTGAATTTGCACAAGCTGAGTCGGTCGATACCATGTTAACTTGCTTGACCTAATCTTAATGCACTTAACCTGACCTATCCTAACCTTTTTTTAATGGGCGTTGCTGGTGTTGTACACTAGATAATGCGGCGCACCTGAACCGCTCTTTTTCCATTACTTCCACCCCAAAACTACACTCTTATACTTCAGGGTGGCCGCTGTCTTTTTATCCATTTTCGCCTTGTGTTGTTATCTTAAGGCGAGTTCTCCTGTTTGTTGCGCTTCGTTGACGTCGTGTTTCTGTTTCCCATCACGCGCAGTGGAAAATTGTGTGTTCTACCGTATCTAGTAGGTGGCAATACCTGCATCCATAATTTTTTCCCAATTCGGTGGAGTACGCCGCAAAGCATCTACGTCCAGATAGGAATTGTGTGGTATGAAGGTACACCTCCTCATGCTTCCATCTCACCCATTTCTTGATATTAGGTACCAGTTTTTAACCCGAGGTGCCCTCTCCTCTTGATCGTTTCACCTTTGTTGCCATATTTCTGGTATGCTGTTTCTTGTTTCGGTTTTGATATACATGTGCTCTCTCTCTCTCTCTCTTTCTCTCTCTCTCTCTCTCTCTCTCTTGTACTGTTAGGTTAATATTGTCCCGGTTATTACCTCTAAAGCTGCAGTCGATGTAGTACGATATGCACCAACCAAGTAGCACGGGCGTAGAAACGTCCCAATGGTCCAGAGCGCAAACTCTTTGTTGTGGATCCCTTCAAAAATGTCCAGTAAATATTTAACCTCCTCCATCCCGCTCTCAACGCCCAACGATATTGGAAATAAGAACAACAGGCGAAAATTAAAAAAAAATATTTTTGTGTAAAACGACAAAGAGTCTATCGCCGTTTCATCGTCAACGATCAGGCGCAATTCGCCCGTCATCGGTTCTGTCGTCGCCGTATCTTTTATAATGCAAATATAAGCAACAGGCAACTGAATTTAGGTGAATGAATGAAGCGTCTGGCTAGCATTCGGATTGCCCCTGGAACCGCAAATTCGAATCCCATCGACTGCAATGTAATTTTTTCGTTATGAATTAATGTAATTTCAGTATTACTAGAAACATTAAGATATGTTTACCGAGTTTTTACTTAATTTTCACTGCTCTTCAACTCTAAATAATGCACTATCAATAAATACAATAACTGTTAAAGTAGATGATGAGCAGGTGCTCTAAGCTCTATGAAAGATTTTCAAGACAAAAAGCAGGAAAGGCAAAATTACATCGCTACAAAACAATATTCAGAAAATATTGAAAAAATGAATTTATGGAAAACTGTTTGGTTTACAATTCAATTTTAGAAATGCACAACATTTTAACAAGGCCACCTATGCGGTGAGCTTAAAAACTAGTAAATCCATGTTCCTATCGCTACAAATAACAAAAAAGACAGTCTTATCATAGTCATAGATTATAGCTTCATAGCTAATAAAAAAAATATATAATAAATACAATATAATTATAGAAACGCTGAAATATTTGAAATATTCCACGGAGGCCGGAACTCTTTTGCTAATGCTTCTTGCTCTTCCATGTTTAGTCATTAACCGTGTTAACTGCTGTACGATTTTCTTAGCTCTACATGCTCAATGTGGTATGTCATTGTCATGTCCCGATTGGAAGCGATCCTCCGTGTTTTGCCTGTGACACCGTTTAACTGTACCTCTATTTTTCTAATTTTTCGTCTAGTAATAAGAAGTACTGACTCAGTCTTGCACGGGGCCATCTTCAGCTTTTTATCGTTTTTGCAGTCTTCTATACTATCTAAGGCTTAGTTTGTTTTTGCTCCTAACTCTTCAACATCTCCTCCTTGTACAATGAGTGCAATATCATCGGGATATCCTATTACAGTCGCGCCCTGTTGCCTGTGTGTTTAATATTTCATCGTAATAAAAATTCCATAGTATAGGGCCCAGTACCGAGCCTTGCGAGACGCCTCTTGTAATTTCCATGCCTTTACCGTCTACTCCCTCCAGCCATCTGTCCTTAAAGTAGCTGGTCACTAACTTTACCAGGTTTCTGCTAATCCCCTTATGCATCAGTTCATCTACTATCCCATTCTATGGGGTAGTATTTACAGTGTGTCCCTCTTGACAGCACCTCAGGCATTTGCCTCCAATGCTTCTTCCCTCTTCGCTACATTCTCTGGACGTGTAGCCGTACCCATGACACCTATAGCACCTAATCGAGTTTATAAGCTCGTATACCCCACACCTGACCCATTCTATATTTACTTTTTTTATATTTAGTAGTGCTGTGGAAAGTTTCTTAGTGATACTAATTGTAGTCAATTTGATTTTTTCAGAGTACGTCCCACTGGTTCTTCCTCATTCTACATTTTTTATGGCTCTTATTACTGTTTGTGTCTTTTGGCTCACCTCATTTGTGGTTATATCTCTTTCTCCTAGCCTTTCTTTGGTTGTCTTTCTAGAAGTTTTGCGCTGCCCCTACCTCTTTTATTAAGGGTGATTCTAAGATTTCCTTCTCGTGTTTCAGTTACCTTGTTCACTCCCATATTCTGCAGTCCAACTTTTTGTTTAATCTCCCTTGGCACTGGGGCCAAGGTATTACCCGTAACTACATTTGGTTTGATTTCAGAGGTTTTGTATTCCTTTTGTTACATGTTCCCCTTCCTGTACTTTGTTGCTCCCCCTACCACTGGCAATAGGGTTTCCTCTCTCTATTTGATTACTTTGAAAGTACTCTCTTCACATTCTTTTTTAACTATATTTAGAATATCTACCTCGCTGAGCTTCTAGGGTAGCATCATCAGGACCTCCACTTTATTTCCCTTCTGCTGGCTCATACTTCTTGTTTCTTTCATCTTCTCTTTAGTTGCTACTATTTTCTTGTTAGCCATATCGATCTTGTGTTTATCTCTGTATTTTTGGAGATAATTTTCCAGCTCCTTTAGTTTTTTTTTTGCTTTGATAGTCTTTTATATTATTATACCCAAGTCGTTTGCCATTCGTTTTAACCTCTTTATGGACGTTATAACTGTCTTTACCGTATTTTAGTAATTCATCGATCTTCTTTTTAATTTTGTAATGTATCTCGCTAGGTTCAGCTTGATTTGGTCTTATCGTCATTGGGGGGCTACTTTTCGTCTTCCTTTTCTGAGCCTCTCTTTTATTGTCGATGCATCTCCATGCCTGGACTCTCTTCGGGGAAGTCCTGCTAATACTTTCCTTCTTTTTAAATGGGGCTATTACTTATTTCCAGTATTCCTGCCTTCCACCTCCTCTTAATACCACTTCCAGTCGCTGTTACTAGTATCCGGGCCTGCTCTCCCACCGATGATGCTAACGTCTTGTTCCAGTAGTATAGTCCGCTTGGTTCTCTACGGTTTCTCTCTCCTTGTAGTCACTAGCTGGCGGTCGGGGGACGCCTACTTGACCGAAACTGGAGGGAATCCGAACCACTGTTCAGTATATCCATTATTGATCTCTCTGTCCATTGCCGAGTCCGTTTAAATTGAAACAAAATCATAGTACGTGTTCATATCCAGTCGTTTTTATAGGGTCCTTCCATTGCTTCCGCCCGTAACCATCATCAGCTTCTTACTATTTATACACCGGGTGTGGTTACCCGATCTCGGAACAGGTTTTATTGTCGTGGTCAGCTCCTATAGATGTGGTGTGTTTCTGACCACGAAAAGCCCAGGGCAAGCCTTGTGGAGGGTGTGGCTCTTCACCACGCACGACACTCTTGGATAGACAGAAGCGTTTGGCGAAATAAGGTTCCGCATCATCTATCCCTGTGTGTAAACACACCATGCCTCAAGCTAACCTAAACTGACCTAACTTAACCTAATATCCTACTATTATATTATTACTTATTTAGCGTCAAACGGTATCTTCTTTTATCACTTTTTTTTAGACAATAGTAGTTTTATCATTTTATTGATTACTTCCTACCCTCACTCACATCGCAGGCAGACAATATGCTCAGCGGTATCGGTATAACCGCAATAGTCACAATCATTATTGTTCCTTTTGTTGGACCGTTTTAAGTAATACTTAAAACAACTGATATTCGCTTAAGGATTGTATCATGAAGTAATCCACCTCTCCATACTATTTAACCAAATCGTCAGGTCCTGGCTCCTGTAATAGAGATTGAAATCTTTCTTTCTGTCTTTAAAATTTCTTTTTCAGTGTTGTTATTTTCTCTCAGTTCTCTCCTTTATAACATTATGGAGTGTCACACTGTGGACAGGACTTTTCTCTTTGATACCTGGCATAAGTCCGCTTAAGGCGCTTATCGTTTCTGTTTTCTAGATGGCATAGCTTATGTATGCCTTCATCGTCAGATTTCGGTCGAAGATGACTTCCATGTAGCGTATCAAATGTTTATGTATTATTTATTTTTCCTTCACCTATATCTATTCTTTTTTGCTTTCTTCAGCAGTTTAGAATCAATACCTCAGTGTTATGATAGGTTATCTATAATTTTTTCTTTTCAATTTATTTAATCGCCCTTTGCTGGAGCATTGATGCAGTTATGTATCTTCAGGCACTTCTGCACTGATGACGATGACACGCCCTAGCTCAGGAGACTGAGTATAACCCCTGTGCGACTCCACATGCCATTCTCTTAATACTATATAGTCTTCCAGGATTGTCGTTCTGTTTTCCAGGTAGCCCAGAATTACTTGAATGAGATATTCACTTGTTTTTCTTCTCTCCACTTCTTTAATTCTTCGTCCCTGTCGAGCAAATTAAAGGTCTCGAGATTATGAGGCAGCCTTCTTGTGTTGAAAAGTACGTCTTCAGATTTCTGCAGTTTTATCCGTTATTATTTGCTGTATTTGTCTTGCCTACTCTAAATCTGCATTGGGATTCGAATAGTCCTTCTCATTCCTCCATTGCTCTAATTAGCCTACCTAGTATAAGGTCTTTCTAGTATTTTCTCGACTGAGTCTAGAAGGCAGATCGGCATATATTTTTCGTTTTAGTCTTATTATCAATGACTATTTTCTTCGTAGAAATTTCAACCAATCAGAAGGCTGGATTTAGTTAAGTTATCTTGTATAATTTCGATTATACAAAATCGATTATACTATAGTAACTTCACTAGGCAACGCAATACATAATTTTTGTCAACTTGATATTGTTTTCATGGAGATGACTTTCAGCTAGGTTAATACAAACAAATCGAGTTGCCAATAAAATATTTATTTGTTCTTAATATTAAGATTTACTCAAAAAATAATCAAATCGAATACAATGCGTACTTCGAACAGGTTATACGTCTCAAACTTCCTGCACAATAACAAATCGTGTCAGTTTGACAGAATAATCCTCCCGCTGACGCGGTCGGAATATTTAACCTGTCAAACTGACACTCTTTTATTATTGTGCCACAAGTTATCGACATATAACCTGATAATATCGAAGTACTTATAGTATTGCTTCTGATTATTTTTTTCGTAGAGATTTCAACCAATCAGAAGGCTGGATTTAGTTAAGTTATCTTGTATAATTTCGATTATACAAAATCGATTATACTATAGTAACTTCACTAGGCAACGCAATACATAACTTTTATCAACTTGATGTAGTTTTCATGGAGATGAATATCAGCTAGATTAATACAAACAAATCGAGCTGCCAATAAAATATTTATTTGTTCCTAATATTAAAATTTACTCAAAAAATAATCAAATCGAATACAATGCGTACTTCGAACATGTTATACGTCTCAAACTTCCTGCACAATAACAAATCGTGTCAGTTTGACAGAATAATCCTCCCGCTGACGCGGTCGGACTATTTAACCTGTCAAACTGACACTCTTTTATTATTGTGCAACAAGTTATCGACATATAACCCGATAATATCGAAGTACTTATAGTATTACTTCTGAGAGCAGGTAACCGACACTCGAATATTGGTTTCATATCAAGTTTTCCGACCACCACACAAACACCTTTGGTGGTTGTGGCGCCTGTAGAAGGGCATTCTGTCCCTAAATTCGGGACATTATGTTAACCACCTACCCACCCCGCGGCCGAAGAGGCGTTATAGAACTACTACACGTTGTGGAGTAAGTAACAGGTTCTTAGCCTATAATGATAAAAGGAAGAAGTCTAATTACCATCATTTCAAATCTCCAGAAACTTTTCTGTGTCTAATGCTCTATTAATAAGCTCAAGTGGTTTTTCGGCCTTGTTGCTACTGTAACTTTTACAGTTTCGACATTCAGTCCATCCAGGTCTGGTATTTTCTTGGGTTTCGATTTATTAAATTTGTGGTACAATTTAGTTCATCCATTTCAAACTTTGGCACTCTCTAGTTCGCGTACGTTTTGTTGTAGTTCTTCGGACGTAGGAAATAGTTCTTTGATTATTTTTTGTTCAGTTTGTTATTTAAAGGTATTATAATCGTTGCTCTGAACTTCTTAGTTACGATTCTGTAGCCATAGCCCCATTCGTTGTTACCTATTTCTATAAGCAGTTGTTGCCATATCCTATCCTTATATACCCTTTTAGTTTTTTATATGCATTTCTCTTTCGATGTTATGTTGTTTTACAGCCAAGGTTTTTCTCTTCTTAATTTATGGCACCTGATTTATATCCTCAATCCTGCAGTAGGCTGGTTTTCTTTTGCTTTCTGGCGTTTTTGCTACTAAGGTTTTGTTGGCAGCTAACTTGTAACTTTTTCACTATATATTGTGAGTGCATATTTTCTCCTGTAGAGAATTTTTCTACAGTATTTGCTTGAAATTATTTCTTCTTGTTTCTTATATTTTCCATTTATTGTGGTTTTCTTTTCGATCTTGATGGGTATTTAATTTCTATGCCAATTTAACGTATATACTTTGGTTCAGGCTGAAGTTTCCTTCTTCCTACACTGTCCAGTTTGTGATCTTGCTGATGATGGCTTTCGAGCACGTGTTACGTCAATGAATTTCTAATAAGGGTTGGTGGGTTGCCGATGTTCGCCTCAATTAAGTGATTTTGAGATACAAATTTTGTTATTGCATTACATTTCGAGAGTGCGATTTTTATCAATATTACGATAAGCTCGCGAGTTTGCAGCGGTCTCGTCTTCAAGATCGTGAGCCCCAGCGTTACATTGAAACTGCATTATCACTGATTCTGCAGCGATCGAGTTTTCGCCTGTAATTCTCATACAAGTTCGGAGCTTCGTTTCGAATGGCCCACAGTAGCTGCTAGCTGCATCGTGCACTTGATACCAACAAGTGTGTTGACACGTAACTCATGTAATGCTGCCATACTTCTCGGATATTGTTATATAGTAACGACAGAGTTGATAAAATATATTTTCAATTAAAGAGTAGTTACTTTGCTCTAATGGCAGATAGACTGTTGACAGCAGGAAACCCCTGGGAGCCTAAAAAGCCGCCGCCAGTGCTGTATATAGTTACTTCATGTGCCTTGATCTAGTCAAACTCTTTTCGTATCTCTACTTGAAATATCTTAATTTTTGGATTTAAGATTCTTTATGGGGTCGGGCTAATCTTACCTAAACGAAACCTGGAACGCCCGAGCCGGGAGTGGAACTCTTTCCCGCACGGTCCAAATTTCGCTGCGACCTCGACTGCAAGCGGCGGGATTTCTCGCCAATTGAGGCCCCAATCTATCTATTTTGACCTAATAAAACTTAACCTAACAATTGTCTGACCTAATCCAACCTAATGTAATTTGACTTGGCCAAATCTGACCTATCCTAATTTAGGCTCAGTTGATGTGGCATGAGCTAGTCCAACCTTTTTTTTCGGGGTGTAGCAAGCGCATGCCGTGTAGCTAACTTCACAAATGATCCCCCTGAACCGCTCCGGCTCGGAACTACTGGAATATTACTTCAGGTTGGAGCTGCCTTCATCTTGATGTTACGTACATCTTGATAATTTTCTTTTATTTACGTGATCTTACCTACATGTTTTTTATCTATAGTTGTCTTCGGCGTATCCTTTCGACTAATTCTTTCTGTTGCATTGTACTTTTTAGAAATTTGTGTATGACGTCCCAGATTCTTTTATTTTGTAGCATTAGCTCGGTCAGGTTTTCAGTTGACATGATGCCTCCTACCATCAGTTCTAGTGGTATTCTTCCTCTTTTCCACTTCGGGCAGTGAAACATGGTGTGTTCTTCATTATCCATCTGGTCGCAATCCAGCACTCGGCCCCTTCTTCCTTAGTGATTCTCACTAAGTAAGGTCCAAAACAGCCATGACCAATGAGGTACTGGGCTAGAAAGTAATCTAGGTTTCCGCATCTTCTGTTTGTCCACTACCTATATCTCTAATTAGTTGTTTAGTCTAACCTGATTTTTCTTGTGTTTCAGCCCATCTTCGTTGCCACTTATTTACCATTTGTTCCCTTAATGCCTTTTTGTTCGTTCTTTCATTTCGGTCGTTTATGCGGACCCGTTCAGTTACCATGAGATCTATTGATAGTGTCGCCGTGACCACCTGTAGTGCCTCTGTCGAAGTTGTTCTATAGGCACTTCCGACTCTTAACATCATTGTGCGTTGAATACTGTCTAATTTGGTCCTCCACTTCTTTGTTTCTATAATTTTACCCAAATAGAGGCTGCATACAGAACTATTGCGTAGGCGACCGCTGCTAGAACTTTCATATTCTCCCCCCCCTCTTGCTAGGCATGATCCTGGGCAATTGTTTTACTCTGTTTTGAGACTTAGTAGATATGGGTTCTATATGCTTTGTCATAGAACTGTTTTTATTAAAAACGATCCTTAAGTATTTTAGAACTTTTACTGTTATAATTGTTATATCACCGATGTATACCTCCATTGTCTCTATTTTTCTTCTTGCCACTAGTAGTACAGCCTCTGTTTTGTGTGGTGCGAGTTTTTGGCCTTTTGTCTTCACCCATTCGTTAATTTTATTGAGGGCACGGTTTGCCTTTTTTTGTAACTCAGCTACGGTTCTTCCTCTCACTATGACGGCAACATCGTCTGCATAGCCAACTGTCCTAACCCCTTGACGCATGGTTAGCTCGAGAATTTTAATAAATATTCCAGAAGAGGGGCCCTAGTACAGATCCCTGGGGAACCCCACTTGTAATCTGGGTATGGAGGTCTTCTTGTAATTCAAGCCACCTGTCGGAGAAGTAGTCAGTAGTTATTTCAACCAACTATCTCGGTGTTCCCCATTGTATTAATTTCTTGACAATTCCACAGTGCGCTATTAAAGGCGTTTTCGATGTCTAGCGAAATAAGTACGCATATGTCACGGTTTCTATAATCTCCCTGGTTTATCTCTTCTGCTATTCGTAATTAAAGCCATAGCATCAACTGTCGATTTACGTTTTTGAAAGCCATACTGTCTTGTACTTAGCTGTCTATCCTTATTACCCATAAAACCATAATACCTCATAATTTGCTGCAAGGCGTGAGTTGTAACTGATGGAAATAATTGTTTTAACTAGTGCTATTTTTCCATTTCTTAGGTTTAATTTGTTCATGACCAGCGGGTATCCATCGCCCCAAATGTCTTCTACATAGTTCTTTCTGCGCTTCTTCTTTCGCTTTAATGGTTGCTAATTTAAGAGCTTTTCTCTTGTTGGTGTAATCACTTCTTAGTAAGTCTCTTTCTTCCTGTGTCAACCTGCTATTCGCGTTGCCTCTTTGCTTTTTTCTTCTCGCATTTATACATTTTTTCGTGACCTCGGCGATTTCTCCGTTCCAGAGGTAGTTTTTGATTCTCTTAGATTTCTTTTTGAAAGTGTAATTTTATGCTGCCTCCATGATTGAATTAAATTCATTTACAGTATATTTTAGTTCTGACTTCGTTTTCTTTGTTATTTCTTTGTTTATGTTATCTACTACGAGGTTTAATTGATTAAATTTGATTATCCATCCTTTACTATACTCAGTTTTGTTGTGGGTGTCAGAGTCTTGACACATTTAGAATTCTATATTACGGTGGTCACTCAGGTTTTCGTCTTCAGTGATATGCCATTTTTTTATGTTCATAGCAACTTTTTCGGTGCTGAAAGTTACATCTACATGCGAGAGCTAGTCCAACCTATCCTAACTTAATCTAACTTGGACTAACCCAATGTGATCTTACATAACCTAACAATGGTCTGACCTAATCCAACCTAATGTAATTTGGCCAAATCTGACCTAGCCTAACTTAACCTGAGTTAATGTGGCCTGAATTAGTTCAACCTAACCTAACGTAATCTAACTTGGACTAACCCATTGTAACCTGACATATTCTAACTTAGTCTAGCCGAATACAACATGACTTATGTTTTTAATGAGACGTTTCCTCAGTCCAAATTTTGTGCCAGTCGATTGAGTTCGTCATGTGCTGTTAAAATATATACAAGTTGTGTAGTTATCGCTACACCATATTATATGCTTCTATTTGACGACTTTTCTAATATCTGCAAATTCAGCCTGTTGAAATTCATTCGTTGACGTTATTGGACCAATTGACCTACCACTGAATACAGACTCGTTCGGAATTTTATTAATTTTGGTGTTAATTCGGTTATTACTTAAATTAGTGAAATTTATTTTTCTAAAAAACTACCCTTAATTTATTTACAATGAGTATCCCAATATTACTCTTGGATGTATCAAATAGTTAGCAATATTAATTCTTATTATGTATGTCCCAATGATGTCGTCATATATGGTTAGAATATTTTCTTGAAACAGACATTGGCATTCATTCAAAGCGTTGCCATTAAATTAACTAATTTCCTTGGTATTGCAAACATTGCGTAACAGTGTTCCCTATCTTTCCTAAACGATGCATTTTCTTTCTGGTGACTTGGTACTTTAAAGTTAATAAGTTTCGTTTGATATGCCAATCAAATATCAACATAATATTTAATCGACTTCTTCAAACGACGTGTTAGAATTCATTTATTGATTTCCTTTACATCGCCTTAATGCGACTCTTTTGGATATTTGCACTCGATATCTTTAAATAAAATGTAGAAGTAATTTTGTTCGAATTGACAGCCAAAATGTTAACATAACATTTATTGAACTTCTTCAAACGATATATTCGAATTATTCACCACTTTCAGAGTACTACTCGATATAATTTAAATAGCCTTATTACACATATGCAAAGTTAAGCACTTCGTTAGAATTGCTAATACGACACTAAATTTCAACAGATATTTCTACGTAAGCATATGTTTACGTATGTTGAAATTGGAAGAAATGCTACAATGAGAGAACCATAAGACTTCGTTCAAGAATTTTTCAAATTACTGTATTCTATAACTGCAGTATGCATCATATTTATCAAATTTATATTTACATTATTTATCCAATTAAAGTAGACACAAGTATAGGATATCAAATGAAGGTCCTTGGAAGAAAGAGTAAACAACACACTACTGAACAGAATTATGACCTTCGCTCAACTTCAATGGTAGTTAAAGAAGTAGGGAACCAAATATAACCCTGGAAACAGTTAAACAAACATGTTGCTTAAGTATTTCATGATCAACTATTTGTTATTATAGTCCCTCTGAAAAATTATTACAAGGAGATTCCTCCAATTTGTGTGTTTCTCTGTAAGATGTTCTCTATGTCTCTAATCCGGCAAATAGCTAAAGAAAACGTATAAACGTCTATAAACTTTACAAAATACAAATACATTTCTAGCACATATAAATAAATCGCATATGTAGATATCTACATAACTTACATTCGGCTGGAATATTTTTTAAGTGGAAGCACTTTGCCCTAGAGAAAGCTTAGTACGCAAGAGTATTTACTGCCAGATGTAAGTTTCCCGAAAATAGAAAAGCCCTATTGATTTTAGATCAGCCTAGAAAGTTAATTGAACGTAACATTGCCTTGAAACAACGCTGCTTTCTTGGGTTATCGGATAAATGCTCCTCTGCCTTTGAGAGAGATTTGAACAGAAGCATCCGAAAGCGTTATTTTAAACTTGCACGATTTCGCTTAGAAAAAGCGGTGCTAGCGCTAACAGCGGTCGATACATGCTGGTTGAATATTTTATTCGCAATCTGTTGTTGAATTTTGTGCCTTTGGTTGCGTTCATGCACAGGAGCGCGTTCGTGCAGATTTAGATCTGTTTTTCCTAAATAGAATTATGTCTTTCGTGTTACATCGTATTTCGCCTATTTCTAGACCTCGCTTAACGGGCGTTGCTGTGGCGGCTGTTAATGAATGTTGTCCAGGATTTAAATAAAAACACAATTTCATTAGTTATTCAGGTTAGAAAATAACAAACTTACTCGAAACTTTAATTTTCAGTCCATGAATTCCCATTTTGTTAATTAGGCAGGATATTTAGCTTCAAATTAAAAATCCCATTCGGTTCGTCACCCCTTCAACTGGAATAGTTACGCAGGCATCACGATTTTTCCCTCTATAGGTTCAGGTTATTTTTGGGCGTGTGTTAATGTCTTGTAGTTCTAAATTTGCTTGGTTTTTAGTTAACCAAAGCTACCGTTTGCACATTATGTACATTATGTACGTCTTTGCTCCTTGTTACAAAGCCTGTAGAACTCCATTGAAACTTACAATTCTTGCCATCTGCCAGGGAACCCATCATGATTGTTGTTGTTCCCTATTAAATAAAGCATTTCTATAGGTATCCTATACTATGAAGGCAATTTATGCATCGAATCACATTTCGTGATGCCCTGTTGCTGGACAAAATCGTACTTGAACACAAAACAGGTGAAAAAGTGGTCGGTTACTTA
This sequence comes from Agriotes lineatus, assembly GCA_940337035.1. NCBI lineage: Eukaryota > Metazoa > Arthropoda > Insecta > Coleoptera > Elateridae > Agriotes > Agriotes lineatus. Next base: position 52,244 of record CALNHX010006427.1, on the reverse strand, counting down.
ACTTTACTTGAGTAATAAGCCACTAAAGGGGGTGTAAAATATAATCTACGATTACTTTTAATAGTTGCGTTTCCCCCAACATATAAATGTTTAGCCCTGAATCAAGTAACCACGGCTAGTGGATCAGTCGGGACATGGGATCGGCTCGTTTGACGTTGGGTTGAGGCTAGATAAAAGCTTGCCTTGGAGCCACGGATTCTTTACTTGGATTCACATTTGTTTTCTCCCAGAATCCGAGACAAAAGAATTGCTTCTTTTGGCAGACGTATGCGACTGCGCTCGGCACTGACACTTACTTTTGACAATATTTGTACACTGTCTACTAACCGCTGTACAATTCTTAACAAACATAAAGTAAAATATAGACGAAACGTGATAACACGTTCATTGACTATTCAAATATTAAATGCAGCTGTACATGCATAAACAATCTTAAAAAGATGCCTTTTGAGGCGCGCCATAGTATAAGCTAACTTTACAAACTACTCCAGTCAATATCCTGGTAAGCAACTGCCTTAAGGGCTAATAATTTAATAAACAGTGGCCCTAAAGAAACTAACAATTCTCTTTAGCTAATCGTGAAAGGCGCAACTCGAACAATTTAACAGTTAAACGCAACACTAATAGTTCATGGTTGAATAAACTTACTTACGCAATACACTGTTTACCAAACGCACAATGTACATACAACAAACAATTCGTTTACTTTAGCAGTTGACAGAGCGGAATAGGATGTTCACAATGTGTCCTAAATGGGTCGTCGCAAGGCGTAAGATTAAGCTACCCCTTCGAAGACGATGCCCAAACCAACACTACTACGATAGACGATCGGGAAAGATGACAATGCTCTTTGGGGTTGGCAGTGGCGGCCGGAAATAGAGCAGTCCGGAAATCTACTTTAACTTGAACCGAAGATAGCAAGGATAGGTGATTCTGCCACGAAATAACCACTCTGTAACTTGTAATACTGTAGGTAGAGCCTTCTATATGTCCGGCTTGGCCGTTACTATAGACGTAACTTAACGATAGTCAGTCCCCCGTATTACGTATATGACTAACCAATTTCCACCCGATACACTGCGACTCACTCAAATACCCCGAGCTGATTTTTAAATGGCCCAGTTATCTACGCGGTAGCTCGGAAATCTGGAGCCACAAGCTGGCTTAAATAGTATACTTCGACTGAGTGCCAAGTCAAGCTGCAGGGTGTAAAAATACGCAGAAAATCAGCGCAACGTCAACCGTCTAGCAAACGCTACGCAGCTGCACGCTGAAGCACGCTATTTCGTGTATACAAATGAAGGTTTTGTTTAATTCTTATTTGGTTTCCAGATGGAGTTATCGGTTCTGGTTCATTTTGATACATATATTGCTCAAATTCTTGGCTTCGTACTACTTTGAGCTAATTTTTTAATCTTTGGCACATTTGGTTATAAATCTGTCTGTCAGCTGGTCTGTGATTACTTTGCCATTTTAATCTGGCTTATAAATGCTTCTGTAACTGTCTCTATGTCTTCTGTTTCCCTCAGTCGGGTTTTTACGTCTATGATGTCGTTTAATATACCGTGAAAGGTATCCCAATTTGTTTAAATATTATGTAGTCTAGGTGAGGTGTATAGTACAAATGTTTCAATTATTGCTATAATTGGGGAATGGCCAGATGACAAGTCATAGCTGGATATAATGTTGGTGTATGTCGTGTTCATTCCATTTATAATATAAAAGTCTACTAAATCTGGAACTTTTAGTGGATCGGTCGGCCAGTACGTTGGTGTGCCTGTTGTTAAGAATGAATATCTATGGTCTTCTAATGTTTTACCAATTCTCTACCTTTGGTTGTTAGGCGTGAACCCCACATTGTATGTTTGCTGTTGTAATCACCACCAGCTAGAAATGTATTACCTAATGTCTGGACATATTCATGAAAATCGTTCTTTTTTATATTGTGGCGGGGTGGGCAATAGACTGATGCAATTGTTAGTTCATATAGTAAAGTTGATACTTTTATTGCAGTGGGTTGTAGGAGGTTTTTTTATATTTTGATCATTCATAGTGGTGGATTGTACTTTTAACAAGAACTGCCGTGCCGCCATGCTTGGTATCATCAGGATAGTTGGTATTATATGTTACATAGTTTGGTATTTTAAAATATGTTCGTTCTGGAAAATGTGTTTCACTGACTAATAAGGCATCTATGTGATTATTTATTAAAACGGTTTTGACTTCTTCTTTGTGTTGTGCAAGACCATTGGCGTTCCATAATGCTATTCTTAAGAACTTAGCCATTAATGAAGTAGTCTGCTAATTAACGTTGTTACCATGTTGAGTACCATGCTGTTCTGTTAAATTAATTGATTGAACATGACTTTAAATTCATTAAGAAATTGTGACAGAATGTTCTTTAATGGTTCTGATGTATTAACATAATTTGGTTAAGTATTGGCTACACTGCTATCTGTTCTACTTTTATTTTGATAACTGCCCAAGTAAGGGTTGGTTTTGGTGTTTATATTATTTGAGGTTGTTGGTTTTATAGCATTAACCATTTTTTGTGTGTGATTTTCCTATATTAGCTTGCGATAACATTCGCATCCTTTAAAATTGGCCGGATGGTCACCCCCGCATAATGCACAACTGCGACTGTGCGACACTCCACATTTTACGCACACATATGGTATATTACAATAAGTTTTGGAGTGACCATATAGTTGGCACCTCGTACACTGCACAATATCGTTTTAGGTTTTATGTGGAGGTTCAATCTTAATGTTTACCTTTTGTAGTTTTTCTGTGTTGTATACCTCTTTGTTATTATTTGCTGGCTCAAGATCAACGAAGAAAGGATTTAAAGGTTCCTTTGTAGTTGATGTTTCCTACTTTGTGTCCTAATTTTGTTAATGCAGCTGTATTTCTGCAGTTGAGAAAGAGTTATGTGAGTTATGTAGATGTTTAATAACCGATCTGTAGGCTCGATCCTCTTTCAGTTGGCAGCTGTGATGAATAATATTTCTTCCTTTAAGTATCTTAACTAATTTTTGGTAATTTTCTGTAATGTTGGCAATTAATCCTGATAATGTTATTAGCTAAGCTCTGCATAGTATACTGTTCATCTTTAAGGCAGTTTCTTATTTGCTCTACCAGTTTTGGATAGTCCGTTACTCCATATATGTGTATAGGGGGAGGTTTGCCGTCTTGGCGGTTGTTTTCTTCAACTGTTAGTATGCTGAACTTGTTATTGATTGTTATTTTATTGGTTTCATAATTAAGTGCAAATCTTATAATCTTCAATTTTGTACTTTTTACTTGTTGCCATGGAATTTTGTTGGTTTTTCTGTGTATCATCTAGTTCATCTTCGCTGGTCAATGACATTCCTGTCTTCTCTTACAGGCCCATAAGTTTGCTGTCAGTAATCTCAAAATTACTTGAAAAACGGGTGCTTCGCAGATTAAAAGAAGACTTACTTACAGAAAACTGGATACCAGATCATCGGTTTGGTTTCCACCAGAAACACTCCACAGTACAAGTTCACCGAATTACACAAATCATAAATAAAGCCTTTGAACGTAAACAATACTGTAGTGGAGTCTTCCTTGATATTAGCTTTCGATAAGTCTGGTACCCTGAACTAATCTACAAAATCAAGCATACTTCCAACTCCCAAAATCATACTTCAACTAAAGAACATTTCAAACTAAGGTAAATGGAGAAACATTCAGTTATTTTTGAATCAAATCAGGCGTACAACAAGGCAGCGCCCTTGGACCACTGCTGTATGTCCTGTACACGTCAGATCTAACCGATGGCATAAAATGTGATAACAGGGATATTTGGCGATGACACGGCTGCCTGCTATGAAGATTCTCAAATAGTCTCAAACATAACGCAAAATTATCTAAACCTCCAACGATGGCTGGAAAGGTGGAAAATAAAGGTGAATGAGAACGAAAATAAAAGGGAATGAGAACAAATCTGCAATCACAGTAAACGATGTGCAGATACCACAAACATAAACGATAAGATATATTTAGGACTACATGTAGACACCAAACTGACTTGGAAACAACACATCACAAAGAAGAGAAAACAAGTAGAAATCAAGACATGGAACTACAGTGGCTGATAGGAAGAAAATCACGGGTGTCTAGGGAAAACAAAACCCTAATATATAAATCAATCATCAAATCCATCTAGGCATATGGACTAGAACTATGGGGATGTGCCTCCAAATCAAATATCGAAATCATTCAAAGGTGCCAATCCAAGACACTTAAAAAACTGTAGCCAAGTGAACTAATTTAAGTTAATGTTTACTTTATTAAGTTTCTACAGGTGATATCGCTGGATATCTCCCTGATCATGTCTCTTGTCACTAATTTATGTAGTGTCCGTCAGCCCTTTAGCTCATAGAATTATGTATTATTCTGATTGATAATAAAACATTAATAAAAATACTTAGATGTAAATTTTGATGTAGGGTCTATGTTCAATTTTAATTTAAAGCTATTTAATATCATATTTATAATCATGTAATTATGACTCATACAACCTTCATTACTGTTGTTAATAATTACAGCTGAATGAACTTTAACGCGGTATTAATTTATGGTTTGGGTTAAATCATTGCCAATTTCTAAAAGAATGTAGACATTGTAATTTTTAAACGCTTTCCTTTATAGGCTTTTTAATCAAATTACCTTGACTGATATTAACGTTTTTCCCGGGGTAAAGATTCGCTCTTTTAATTAATGAGGTATGCGCGCCACAGCCAAACTTAATCACAATAAAGTGTTATTGCCTTTCTTGGATTTTAGGATTTTAAACATTATTATTTATACTTCTTGCTAAATAAACAATATCTGTCAATTAAAAAATCTAAAGAAATTTGCTTTTGATTACTGAACTGGTTGGACATTTTTGGAACTCAAAATCTCTAATTTTTGGCTATGAAGTATGGAATACGAAACCATAACGTTAACTTTTCCCCATCAAAAGCAAAATATAGCTGCACTCAGTGAAATTCTAGAATCTGAAATTAGCAAAAATCCCTTTAATTTACAGAATGAGAAGGCAAGTATAACACCATAAATTCGTTTTATATCGTTCTTTCTCCAACTTTAATGTCTATAGAAAGGATATGGACTTAGAGTGCGAGTTCTAATTTATTAGAAATCGTGAGTTTCTAAATTAAAACTGGAAAGTTGAAACTTTAGAATTTAAGCTTACGAATTTCTACACCTTCAAAGATGTTCGAATTTCAGGTTCGAATTTAAAATTTCTGACTTTTAAAGAGAGATTCTTCAAAGCAATGTTAGAATTCTAGGTTTAAATCTGAAATGAAACGTTCTGACTTCAAGAAAATGTTCAATACCAAATTTTTAATGTATAAATCATTTTCAATTTAGCGTTTCAGCTATGCAAATAATTGTAGACATTTTGGAATGTTGGCTTTACAAGCCAAAATGTTTATCAAATTATAAACTGAAAGTTCTTGTCTTTTTTACTTCCTTTTACTATAAAGGAAGTATTGGATTCACCCCAAAAATTCGAAATTGAGTTTTCAACGGATCTTCACGTTTTAGAGTCCCCTAATCCCAAAAAACATATTTTTTTTCATTGGTCTGTCTGTGTGTCTGTGTGTGTGTCTGTCTGTCTGTGTGTCTGTGAACAGAATATCTCAAAAACGAAAAGAGGTATGGCGTTGAAACTTCATATATAAGTTTTGTGTACTATGTAGATGAGACAGCAAGCTTTTGAAGAAAATCGCATAACCGGAAGTAGGTGTTTACTCTTGTGATTTTTCAGTTTTTTTCGATTTTTTCAAAAACGGCTCTAACGATTTTTTTTATACTTTACATTTTTCTTACATTTGTAATGTGTATTGATGTGAGATAGGTGATTTTCCAGTTGAATACTTCTAAAGTGGGTTTCTTTTGTTTTTTTTTTCTATTTTTTTTATTAACTCCTATTTTAAATAAAACACCCGGTATATTATTACATTTTTGAATTCACCTTAAAATTCTAGAGAAAATTTGTCTCTTCAACTAACACTCGATTTTGTACCGTTTTGTACATTTTTAACAAATGGTTAAAAATTAAAAATGAAATTTTTGACTAATTATAGGATCACTGTAAAAGGAAGTTGTGTGAGTGTATCACACCAGATTTTTTTTTTAATTAAAGACGAACTAGCATCAAGTTAATGTGTTTTACACTACTAATAAGGTTTACAACTTAACTGAGAATTTCGTTTCTATTTAAGACAAAAAATGTGTATTATAAGTACTTATGTTCGATTAATTTTGACAATGCAATTTGGTAGTACAATATAGAGTGAATATCTTCGTGGAATATCTGTAAGAGATGATTAGTGAGATATTCGGTGAAATGCAAACTACGACTAGATAATATCACAGAAGTGTGCTCTGCAAGAGACTTGAGAACGCATAATTCATGAGATTCTCATTATCACAACCAACGCTGTAGTTAAATTATTTCAGAATATAATCTCTTCATTATAGTGCAAGACCGTGCTGATCTGTTAATACTATTGGCAGCACGAAACTAGCAAAAGGCAAATTTAGCGATTAATTTACACTCCTCTAAAAATCAAAATTAAGTTTTCCTAATGTATTGTAGAAAAATAGCGAATAACGAAAGGGTTGCAATACATGCAATTTATCAAAATACTTGTAACATTTGTGATACTATTCTATAATTTTAAGTAAAACTTCTTTATCTATAATATTTATTCTACTTTGCCATTATAAAATATTCCCCAGGAGTATCATATGGTTTCTTTATCAACCATTATTATAACAAATGTGGAGAATTAACTAAAAACAAATGAAAACATACAAGGCGTTATCTGATTTTTGAAAATGCAAAAATTGTCTGTAAGTTCCTGATAACCAAAATGGTATAAATTGAGTTGCATCTAAACGCAATAGAGCTACTACAGGCTACAAATATTTGTAGTTGAATCTGATCTGTCATATAGGTACTGGGTCTATGCATTAACGACGCAAGCAAAACACAAGAGCGAACTAACAATATCATGATAGTTATACAAATTTCCAGAGAACATAAAATCCTTTGACTATTTAACAAAATTGTATCAGATACAGTCAACAACAGGCTGAGCAAATCTAATATTAGTTAGCAACGACTGAAAGTACTTCTGATACTGAAACATTACAAGAAATACGGTTAACTTGATTTAGTCATTAAATATGTAAATAATATGCCACCTATTTCTAAAAAAACCAGATCTGTAATGTAAGTAGTCTATTTACCCAAATGTACACGATTACAGTCTGTGAGATATTTAATAAATCTGATTTATTACCTCTGGTATGTATGAACTTAATTCTGATTATTTTTCATTTAAAAAAGCGTTCTTATATTATCTTACAGCGAAAACCGCGTTTACGATTAAAGGGGTCCCGTAACTCAGCCTAGGGGGGGGGGGGGGGGGTCGCAGACTGAAATAGAAGACGTCTCGCTTGAGATAGTCAAAACTGTTGTTTAAGGGCGCCAGCCAGTTTTTGTTTACCGATTATGTACCAGCACAATCTTCACGGCTATGAAAAATGTGCGCGCTCAGTTCCAGATACTAAAGGCTTAACGTGTGAGGTATGTGAGGTACGGGAACAAAGAATAATAACAAACAATCCCTAGGTACTCTACCTGCTGGTGACGTCACAACTGCTTTACTTACTTATTACATTTCAAAAACTGGCACTAATTTACGAATGCAAAACTTTCAAATTTTGTAGAGCTATAAAAACAGATTCAATTTAGCTTGATGTAGCAATTCAGTCAACAGCAAAATGTGAAAATCAACTTAAGTCTCTGTCACCGGGCGCTGAGCGTAAAGCTAGTCGGCGGTACTGCCCCGTTAGTAACTAAAAGTTGGCCGAGAGTTGTGGCCTCGCCCCCGTACTTAACGGCTGGGCTTCGATTAAGCCAAAATGGAAAGCTTCTAGATTATCGCCGTGCGAATTGGCGTTATTCTACACGCTAACAACGAGATGTTTCTCCAGGGCTGTGTCAGGATACGAGGGTCCCTCCAATTATATTCGGTTGGATGTCGATATGAAATCCCACGGTACTTAACCGATATGGGTAGGCTGCACTTCGGAAAGTTGGATGTATTCGGCAAAGGTTATAATTTTCCAAAGTTGGCATAGCAAAGCTTTTCCTAACTGCTACATTCACGGAACGATCAACTACCTACATACAACTTATCTTCTCAAAGTGATTTATCTAACTGAAAATAAGCGCGGGAAGAAGTTTGATTATATGAATTCTCTAGCTCCTCTGTTGTGTTCATTAAAAAGTAAGTGGCGGCGTCAAATCTCAAACTGATATAAGAAATGGAAGTACCTGCCATTTTCTTTTATATTTTGTATACTGCTATTCCAAGAGATATTTGTTTGCCATTATCTACTAATTAATGATAAAAATTGAAATTCTAGAATAGATTCAATTAGTGCCATTTCGCCGATTTTGTAGTAGGTACCTTTCGTTTTCGAGATAATAATAAAGTGTTATTTTCTAAATATATGTAATATATACAAGCGTTAAATTCGAAAGCTGTGGGGGCAGATATGATCAGTCTGAGATGTTGATATCATAATTAGTTGAAAAATAGCAGTTAAACAGATGAAGACGTAGTTAGAAGCACGGCACGGACGTCAAACTGAAACAAGACTTCTCTTACTTCTTTATATTGTTATAAATTACCTTACCCTTTTTATTTCCTTCTAGCTCCATTAGCAATGAGTTATCTCTTACCTGATTTTTCCAGTTCATGTCTATGGAAAATAAACGTTTAAGGAAACCAGAAGTTGGCCCTGACCTGGACTCGTAGCAGCTGAAAACATATACTCCAAGCTTCTACTCGTACGAAAACCAATTTGCTTATACTCAATATATAACAACTATATACAGTGACTACCAAAAAGTCGGCATCAAATGGGACAAATATTCATTTTGATTTTTCAAAAACACTTTCTACGTCAATAATTTACGCTTCTGAAAACCTATTTAGCTCCTATCAGATATACTGAGTGATTTTTACTTAGTTAGAAAATTGCGTTTTTCGAAGTTGTCAAAATCTAAAAAGCGAAATTTTTTGGAAATTAAGTAATTTTTCAATGAGATTTTTTAAGTGTGTGTTAGGTTTAGCTAACTGAACAATCTCAATGCAAAGAACAACTTTTTTCTTTAACTTTCGCAATAATGGAATGTTTCAATTTTTTTAATATCTTTCCAAATTTCACATACCTCGACTTAATTTTAAAATTAACATTTTTTTATGTGAAAACTTTAAAGATGTATAATGTGAAAAACAATAGAAAATGTTAATTCTTCCTTTAGATGTTTTATTATTATCTACCGAAAAGTAGTATATTCGCATAATTTTTACGTTTTTGATTCAAGGCCCCTTTTAGGAGAAATATATTTCGTTGATAAATTAATATCTATCTAAATTGCTTATAACGATTTTAATCTACCCCTGGTAATGAATTAATTCTACAAAAATCCCGTAAATGTTCTTTTACAGTTGTTTAACTAACGAGATTTTTCTTTGTTCGGGTTACATGTTCTAAAAATTTTGGATTTTTTTTATTTTGAGCCAAAGTTTTATATTCAGATAGGAAACAACATTGTAAACAACTTTTTGTTGTTGAATTTTCTCTCTATCTTGGCTAATAAATACTTCTTTCGCAATTATTTTATTAATTTTAAATTTAACAGATAACGTATGTCACGTGACAACTTTTGTTTTGCCCAATTGTAATGCTTTTCATCAACCTCCGATCGCCAGGGTTTTTATTGTCCAAAAAAATCTAAATAAAAGTGTTTCCCATTTAATGCCAACTTTTTTACGATCACTGTATATTGCTTATTAAATACACATCAAACAACATGAGAATTAGAAATTCGCTCTGTTACGTGTAATTTTACATTTAGATACAGTTAAGGATTGTTTGGATAATTTCTTAGCTTAAATGCATTCATATAGTTAGATTCACCTGCATACGTTAGGTGTAGCTTTGGTTGCATACTCATTTTTGCAAAATCCTTGATTTTTAGGGAATTTTGAGTAACAATTTTGAAAATTGTTTTGATAGTACGATTTCCGGCGACCATTTTTAAGTTTTCCTTTTTTGGAGCTGCATGTGATCTTTGGGAATTTTCACTTAAGTGGATTATATAGTTTCCATAGTTCTTTGAGGAATCTGCCATCCAGAAATAGGAAATGGGTGTTATATTGCTAAAATGAATCCGATTGTATTGGGATAAATATATATTTCTGCAATTTACTTACTCGAGGCCACATTACAACTCTGGTATGTTAAATTATGGTTGCCGTAGAACATTTTTCGATAACGTCTCGTATTTAGGCCTCCTCGTCCTAGTTTGGCCTCCTCGTCCTAGTTTGCTGTATCGTTCTCCGATTTTTCGGGATCTATTATGCCTGTAGCATTGTTGTTACTTGGCTAAGGCACCTGGAGCAACAATTCCGTTCCAATCCGAGCCCCTCAGCACATGTGATAGTTCGCATGCAAGGCTTCTCCCCATGGTGACTGCACTCGACTACGTTTCTCACCTGCAAAGTTAGATGAAGCCCTGACTCTTTGGAGGTTACTCAAGCTGGTGGACATCTTAATAGCTATCCCCCATAGCTGTTGATGTAGCGATCCTTCTGTGCACGATCCAGGTATCTACAACACCTAGTGTTATATACCTTTTGGTGCTTATTGAACTGAAACTATCGTTCGTTATGGCACTATGATCTTTACTTTATGTATTGTACTTACCTAGGTATATGCTAGCGAAATTCATGCCGTTTTACATGCGGAATATTGTATAGCTTCGTTGTACATCACGTGCAATTACTTTTGTAGAATAGGATGTCATTCTATGCATTTAATATCTTCACGTTTGGTAGTACTGCTTTGGTTGCATTCAAGTTTTCAAGTACTTGTCAGTGTTTCAAAATTTAAACCATTATTGGCGGAGGTCTCCGGGAGCATTAATTTGACATTTCACATAATATGAGCACCGTAAATACACCATTTTATGTGTATTAGCACTCCCCTAGGCGAAATGGTACCAATTCGAAGAGGTTCGCGACTAGATAGAGTATTTACCTAATTAATCAAGCGATTTAGAACTTACTATTCTCCCGCATTCCGGTATCGCTGTTTTTAATTATATTTAAGTCACTATCGTAGTTGATACACGGGTACTCGAACGAATTGCGATTATCGTAGTTACCTTTTCGACTTTATTGATATAAAATCTTGTACATTACATACCACTAAGATTACATTTACAAACTATTCCATTTAATCACAGAATTGTGTTGCCTTTTCCAAGTATGACACAGAATTTTGAAGGTGTACAAACTGTAAATAAATAACTAGGTTATTTCGAGTCTTGGTGTTTTCTATCTTTTATTATTTTTTTTTTTTGTGAAACAGCTAGTGGTTTAGGAATTTACACGGCCACCTGTAGGTTTTCTGGTTTGGACCGTCTCAAACCAGTGGCGCTTCCGGACAACCCACCCCATCCTGCTCAGGACCTAGCTTGGCAAACGTTTGCTACACGACTAGACGATTCCTGTACCACCCTGCTGTGAAGTATTTATAATTTTTGTTTTTACGTGCAAATAATTTCCCATGTGTAGCAAATGTAATACATTTGGCGCCTCTGACGTGGAGCCTTTGGTTAAGTAGTTTGGCATTTAGTGCAGTATAGAGTATTTGATTAGTATCGATTGGTTCCTTGTCGTATCGGTAATTATCGGTAATTTTTGGACATATTAGTAGGTATTAGTATTATTAGTACTGAAGGGCTATTTTTGTTTTTCTTTTGTGCTTTTATTAGTAAGGTTTAGTATTTTTAGTATAGGTATAGGATTGTTTAGTTACGACAATTACAATGGATGTTGGAAGATTATTGGCGGACGAGCTAACGTATGAATTGCTAATTCGTGGATGTCCAGTGGGTTCGAACGTAACCGAGAAGAGATCAATTTTGCGAGACGCTATGCATAGACAGCAGTTAGGAACGCTAGACGTGACAACAGGAATTTATTTCGAGCCTGATGAAGAACTGAAGATTTGTGCTACAAAACTTCACGAACTGCAAGAGGCATTAGAACATTTTGATGTCAATAACAAAGATAATGAAGTACAACGCATTAGGGCAAGAATGTATCATCTTTTAGGTCGCTTACGTCGAATTAATGCCGAAAACAACATGCAACAACAGCATCAGCAAACACTGTTTACCAAAATAGGTCAGTTATCTATAGCTATCGATCAAGCTTATTCAGGTTACCACGAACAAACTATACATGAGCAAGCAACAGTTCAGTCTCAACAACAATCTATTCTAGATGAGCCTAATTTACTACTTCCAGTTACCACATCCTTGGCAACTACAGGTGCAGAAGAAAATGCAACTGCCATCGGGCAACTCATTGATCATGAGATGTCGATATTCCCAACACAATTTGAACCATCGAAACGTCGAGTGAGCTTCCATGAGTCAACGCCAGAGCGTAACGCTGAAGTTTCCCATCACGACAGCAACTTACAGCAAAAACTGAAGTCCATGGAACTGAGCGAGATTGTAAGACCTACAACAAGCTTAGATAGACAAGCGGGAAACTTACACATACCTACCGCTGAAAGTAAGATATATCCAGAGTGTTCTCGACCTGTGTACAGCAACTTTATTCCCATCAGCAAGTGGAACATTCATTATGATGGTGAATCGTCCAGTTTAACAAGCTAGTGCGTGTAGAAGAGCTAAGAGAAGCACGTGGAATTCCAAAAGCTCAATTGCTTCAGTCAGCAGTAGAAATTTTCACTGGAGACGCACTGATATGGTACCGAGCAGTGAAGCGTACTATCATCGATTGGGACGACTTGATTAGCAAGTTGAAAGCAAACTTTCTCCCTCACGATTACGAGATCCGCCTTTGGGACGAAATTCGAAGCCGCACACAACACCCATCTTTATATAGCAACCATGGACAACTTATTCAGCAGGCTGCCTCAACTTCCATCTAAAACTACAAGATTGGCAATAATTAAGAAGAACTTACAGCCGTATTATGCTATGCAATTAGCATTACACCCGGTTTATACTATCACTGAACTTACTCAAACTTGTATGGCTTTAGAAGATGCCAAAATAGCTTCGAATAATTTTAAAGCACCTCCTACGCCTAACTCATACTTACTTGAACCAGAGTTAGCTTACTGCAAGCGTGCTGGAAAGCCACCGATTTGTGCAGTCGAAGAAAAGCCTCTGATTGACTTCAGCGAAATGGAGCTTCCAACAAACACTTCCCAGAACCACCTAGCAGAGAGAAGGCTAGTAATAAAAATTACAGAAGCCCCAACTGCTATTGCATCACTTACTTGTTGGAATTGTTCCAAGTCAGGACATCGAGCCATGCAGTGTACTGCTCCTAAACGGATGTACTGTTATGGATGCGGGCAAGTAGGAGTAACCAGCCGCACTTGTAAGAGATGCTCGGGAAACGAGCGAGGAGCACGGTAGGCGACCGGACCCGGTGCTCTAAAACAAGGAAGAAGCCGGTCAATAATTTCAAGCAATTTTTGTCGTCAAGCCTGTTTCCAGATCGGATTATGTGGTGTTAACCATCGAAGAACCAGCACCCATTCGAGATCATTGGTATCGGAATCTGAGAACAAAAATTATGTCAAAACCATTGCAATTTCCACAGTGGCGAGTCGAAGATAATAAAATCTATAAATATCTCAAGTGTACCTACCCGCGATTGAGAGACAATAACGAAACATGGAAAGAAGTTGTGCCAAAAGAAAAACGTCAAGAACTCATCACGAACATCATGACGCATTAACAGCATGCCATGCAGGCATCTTCAAAACCTACGAACGCCTGAAGAATCGCTTCTATTGGCCGAAAATGCGATCCGATGTAGCCAACTACATTCGAAGGTGTAAGATCTGCGCTGTCATGAAACCTGAACAGAATCGTCCAGCTGGTCTTATGGGACAGCGTCCGAATGTCACAAAACCTTGGCAGATGATTGCAGTAGATATCTGTGGTCCCTTACCTAGATCATCCAGAGGCTACAGTTACATTTTAGTTATTTCAGACCAACTTACCAAGTTTGTGCTACTGTTTCCACTCCGTCAAGCTACAGCTGCCGCTGTAACCAGATTAGTTGAGGAAAATGTTTTTCTATTCTTTGGATGTCCTCAGTACTTAGTATGCGATAATGGTGTGCAGTTCCGTTCACGAGAATTTATGCAGTTATGTGACAGCTACCATGTGAAAATTATTTACACTCCTGCGTATCATCCTCAAGCTAACTTCGTAGAAAGAGTTAATCGTGTCATCAAAACTATGTTGGCTTCATATGTTGCAGATAACCACAAGAAATGGAACAACTTTTGCCTAAAGTGGGCTGCGCTATCAGGAGCTCGGTTCATGAAGTTACTAAAGTGACTCCATTCTTTGCCAACTTTGCACGTGAACATGTTCCTAGGGGTGATTATTTTAAATCAGGTGTAAAGGCTGAAACAGATAAATGTGAGACATCTGATAAACTTAAAGAGTTAGACAAGCTACATCAAGATATACATAAGAGACTTTTGAATGCTCATGCCAGATCTAAACAACGATATGACCTACGACGCAGAGAAGTGACATATAATGTGGGTGACAGAGTTTACCGACGCAATTTTGTGTTGTCCGACGCCACCAACACTTCACCGCAAAGCTCGCTCCAAAATTTATTGGGCCTTTGATTGTACGAAGGAAATTATCACCTGTTACGTACGAGCTTCAAGATGAAGATGGGACATTTCGCGGCACATGGCATGTCAAAGACATAAAGCAACACCCGCCAGATGAAGAAAACTAGATTCTGTTGATTGTCGTAACGAAGACAAACTTAGCATTGGACTTTGCATTCGAGTTTGGCATTAGGATTTTGAATGTTAGGTTAGGCTTTAGGGACCAAGGGTTTTTTGTTGAACCTTGGGTGGATGGTTGGGCTGCTTGAAGGGAGGACTCGCTGTTGGGAACTTTATCATCTCGTTCTTTCCCCTCCTTGTGGGACAGTGACGTTCCATCATACAGGAGTGAGACATTTTTGCAGTCTCATTTCCGGTGTTCTGCCATCTGGTCACTGTGGATGGTGTTTCAGTGTGTAGTCGATCCTGGGCTGCACACTTTCCTTGACTAGTAGGGTGTAGGGTTTTTATTCTGTCTTCATGGAGTATGGTTACCTATGATCGCGGTGTATTCTACGGGGTCCCGCGGCCTGGTACCTGTATTCTGTGGTGACTTCAAAATTTTTCGGCTATTTCCCACTTAGAAATTTTCAGTTAGCTTTTCTTTATACCACCCTACGTCGACTGACTGACGTGACATCGGACTAATCCTTTCTCATCCTTCTTCTGTGTTGTCCCCTATTCTTTTCTGGAGCTTTTGATCCCATTCCCCTTTCCTGCTATTCTGTTTGGTTTTTCTTCTTCTTGTTAGATAGTTTTTCCAGTGGACGTTGTCTCGAATTGGGCTTGGATCAGTTCATCCACCGGCGCGCCTTTTACACCCAGCAGCGACGGATGTTCTGATGTCCTTTTCGGAGCGGCATTCATTGTAGAGCTATTTATCCCTTCCTTCTGTTCTTTGGTTTTGCTGTTGTTCTTTTATTTGTGTGGGTTCGAGCTTAGGTTGTTGACATTTATTTTGGATACCCCTTTGAGGTTTTCGATGTGTAGCTGATGTTGTCGGGTTGCCTTCAGCTGTACGTTTTGTGTTTATTTATGTTGTGGTATCCTTTCGCGCATGCGGATTCTTGTTTCACAAGCGAATCTCATTCCTGGTTTACATTTTGTTTTCTTTTGGACGTGATTGGTGATTGAGGACGGTTTCTTTTGCGCTTTTGTAGTGTCAACTTTTGTTGGATTCATGAGCCGACTCTTTTGCTAAACCACGGTCCTTTTTCTGAATTCTATCTTTAACATTCCTTTGTAATTTCCCTTTTTCCTTTCGACTTCTATTTTGCGATTCTTTTAGGCTGCTTATCCTTTTCTAAATTATTTGGTACTACCGTAGTTGTACGTGGTGATCTTTCTTTTGTGTTTGGGGTTGGTTGAATATCATCGTGATACCTGTAAAATTTCGAAGCTTCATTATGGTGCAGGCATAGGTTCTACGTCGGTAAATTCAGTGAATTTACCTATTTTTAAGTGAGGGGAGAGTCTGTTACGTGTAATTTTACATTTAGATACAGTTAAGGATTGTTTGGATAATTTCTTAGCTTAAATGCATTCATATAGTTAGATTCACCTGCATACGTTAGGTGTAGCTTTGGTTGCATACTCATTTTTGCAAAATCCTTGATTTTTAGGGAATTTTGAGTAACAATTTTGAAAATTGTTTTGATAGTACGATTTCCGGCGACCATTTTTAAGTTTTTCCTTTTTTGGAGCTGCATGTGATCTTTGGGAATTTTCACTTAAGTGGATTATATAGTTTCCATAGTTCTTTGAGGAATCTGCCATCCAGAAATAGGAAATGGGTGTTATATTGCTAAAATGAATCCGATTGTATTGGGATAAATATATATTTCTGCAATTTACTTACTCGAGGCCACATTACAACTCTGGTATGTTAAATTATGGTTGCCGTAGAACATTTTTCGATAACGTCTCGTATTTAGGCCTCCTCGTCCTAGTTTGGCCTCCTCGTCCTAGTTTGCTGTATCGTTCTCCGATTTTTCGGGATCTATTATGCCTGTAGCATTGTTGTTACTTGGCTAAGGCACCTGGAGCAACAATTCCGTTCCAATCCGAGCCCCTCAGCACATGTGATAGTTCGCATGCAAGGCTTCTCCCCATGGTGACTGCACTCGACTACGTTTCTCACCTGCAAAGTTAGATGAAGCCCTGACTCTTTGGAGGTTACTCAAGCTGGTGGACATCTTAATAGCTATCCCCCATAGCTGTTGATGTAGCGATCCTTCTGTGCACGATCCAGGTATCTACAACACCTAGTGTTATCTACCTTTTGGTGTTTATTGAACTGAAAATATCGTTCGTTATGGCACAATGATCTTTACTTTATGTATTGTACTTACGTAGGTATATGCTAGCGAAATTCATGTCGTTTTACATGCGAAATATTGTATAGCTTCGTTGTACATCACGTGCAATTACTTTGGTGTAATAGGATAATGTCATTTTATGCATTTAATATCTTTAAGTTTGGTAGTACTGCTTTGGTCGCATTCGAGCGTCAGATACTTGTCAATTTTCAAAATTGTTACTCAAAATTCCCTAAACAAGGATTTTTCAAAAGTCCCAAAAATTGCAAAAATGAGTATGCAACCAAAGCTACACCTAACGTATGCAGGTGAATCTAACTATGTGAATGCATTTAAGCTAAGAAATTATCCAAACAATCCTTAACTGTATCTAAATGTAAAATTACACGTAACAGACTTTTCTCCTCTTTCGTTTATATTGCCAAGTCGAAATTTTCCTCTGTTTCGTCTATTCTTGCCACACCGCTGTATATAAATATATAGACGTCGATTTTTATTTCCCTTTTTCTTCGTTTCGCTGATAGCACCTATAGAAATTTTATGATCCTTTAGTTCTTCTGCTATTTCTTGTTCTTTTGATGTCCATAACATAATATTCCATGCTCCGATTCTGATTATAGTGGAGTAGATCTGGGTTTGGAAACGAACTCTCTCTTTTCAAATTTTTTTTTATGTGATTTCATAGAGTCGGGGTCCCTCTTTCAGATGATCAACATGTGGAGACTAACGGAGGTGCGAAGGGGGGGAAATTACCGTTCAAAGATATCGGGAAACGGGTTTTTCGCGAATAACTCGCTGAGTTTCATCCCGATCGGAACAGTTTATCGGAGATCAAATGAAGGGCTCGCAAATGTAAATAAAATGAACTTTGGTTGGTCAAAATCGGTCCTGCGGTTCGCGAGATATTGCGTTTTGAAGGTCGAAAAACTGCTCCCGGAATTTCGCCGCGCCGGGAACTCTCTGCGGGCCGTGTTCACGTTTTTCGCGGGGAAGATATTGACCTAGCGATTTTATTTTTTTCTCTGTTAGGTAATTACAATCAAAATAGTTTGTCCAAATTTCAACTCGCTAGGTCAATTAGGAGGGGAGGGGGAGGGAAAACAATAAACAAACTTTGATCGAGGCGAACTTTTTTATTTATTGGCCGATCCGGGTCATCCAAACTGGAAAATTTTCGTTAATTTTTTCGCTGCAAGATGAGTCGGGGGTGACCAAGACTTTCGCGAAAATGGGGAAATGGCGGGCAATTTTCCGATTTAGAAAATTGTATTTCCTATTTTCGCGGTGAAGGTGTGGAGTGGGAGAAAATTTTTTTTGTCTCCAGATTGAAATTGTTTTGCCTTGAAAATTAGCCCCCTAAGAACCCGGTAGGATAATTATTAATGGAGGGAGCGAGATAAACGCGTTTTGTTCTGTAGAAGGGCAAGGGATAGGTCTAGCGATTTCGGGCTGAGCCAAGGCGGTCTACATTGTTCCAGGCCATGACACTGGGCCTATAAAGTGAGCTTTGGAATGGCCTACCACAATCTGGCAACGTGGCTTTGCCAACCTTTAACAAAAATCACTAGTTTTAGTCACTAAATAGACAATCTGTCAGTGTACTGTCAGATTAATGCCAGTTGAAAAAATCTTTCAAAATTGTTGTTATTTACACTGTAGTGCTTCACTTCACCGTAATATTGGATTTAAAAGCAATTCTTAATGGGTAGGTAAAATCCGAATAGTACTTCACTCTTTGGATTAAAATTTGAAATCAATCCTAAATTTGGTTATTCATTTAGAAAAATCTGGTAATCTGAGGTCCTTTTCTTGGAGCATTAGAAAGTGAGTAAGAGATGCAGAAATTGAGCAAGTGGATGAATAATACGCTGCTATTCCACTTATAGTTGACACTTCCGCATGATCTGGCAACTCGAGTAGACGTGAGAACGTGCTGTTTCCGTTGATTTCGATTGTGTTTAAAATCCTCAAATTGAAGATGGTGTTTACGCAAAGTCAACAAGTTGACATAAAGACGTGTGCCAAAGTCGTTATCGAAGACTTTTTTAAAAGCGGAAGTGGATTGGATAATCTTATAGGCAAAATAGTGGACGCAGTATCTAAAAAACTTGAAGAGCGGTTTGAAAATGTTGAAAAGTTGATAACGAGATGTGACAAATTTGAAGAAACAGTGAATAATCTGAAAACAAAAAATGAGGAGTTATACAACAAGGTAGATTATTTGGAACAATACACTCGTCGAAATAGTATTCGAATATTTGGAGTAAAAAAGCGCAAAGACGAGGATATCGACAAAACAGTGCTGGAGCTGTTTGATAAGAATTTGGCGTGCAGGTAAACAAGGAGCAGATAGACCGATGCCATCGAGTGGGTCCACACAATTCTCAAGGTAATTTGAGACCCCGGCCGATAATAGTAACATTCTGTAGCTATCGTTATCGCCATGAAGTCTTCAGAAATAAAAAGAAGCTGAAAGGCACTAACATCGTAATAACTGAGGACTTAACCAGGCAACGGCTGCAGCTCCTGAAATGTGCCAGCGAGAAATTTGGAATCCGGTGCGTGTGGACAAATGACGGGAGAATTTTTGCAAATAAAAATGGGAAGAAGGTTATGATTATATCTGATGATGATATCGCCAACGTGGAATAATAAATTTAGGGAACAGCATCAAGTATTAAGTCTAAAGCACTTGATTCTGCCAAGTAGATTGTATCTTGAGAATTTAATTTACATTGTTTGTGTTTATTATTTATTTTGATTTTAGCTGTGGATATCAGGTGATACCTACATGGCAGTGGGGTCGAAAACAATTAGAATATACTACCAAAATGTCAGAGGTCTTAGAACGAAAACAAGCGAATTTTCAAAGAATCTTAACTGAGCACTATGATATGATAGCGTTAACCGAAACCTGGTTGAGTGAGGATATTGCTAATTATGAATTATTTGATGGCCGTTACCAAATTTTTAGATGTGATCGTGATAGAGTTGCTACAACATAGGGACGGGGGTGTTTTAATAGCTGTGTTAAAGTGTTATAATGCTAAATTGATAAAAACAATTAGCGTTGAAAATGTTGATTCAATTACAATATTATTTGAAAAACGGCAAATTACTTATTCAATTAATGAACTTTATATTGAACCAGCTATGAGTCTTAATACTTATATAAATTTCTGTAATAGTTTAGAAAACATTGAAGAGATATGTAATGGTGAATTGACATTGTCGGCGATTTGAACATTCCTGCAATTACTGATTCTAGTTTTAATTTAGAACAAGGTAACAGATATACAAAACAGTTGAATTTATTCATGTAAATGTTCAGATTAAAATCTTTTATTTGAAATCGGCAGTGAAGTACGCCGAAATCGTCATTAAAATACGAGAAATCGGCAGTGAAGTAATTCATTGTTTTACGACTTTTTTATAGGTGGCGAGGCGACAGATAAACGTCAATCGACTTTACATCTATGTTTGACATAGACTTACAGTGCCACCAACATATTATTCATACAACAAATATTTCAAAGCCAAGCTTGATTTCATTTTCATTTGCTCACATGTTATATTTCAAACAAATAAAACTTAGTGTGTCTTGGAATGGCCTACCACACAATCTGGCAACAGAGCCAGTGTCATGGCCTGGAACAATGTAGACCGCCTTGGCTGAGCTCATTCTCAAGGTAATTAATTCGCTTTCCTGATTTTTTTATCGCAAAGCGCTATCTTGATTAGGGGCTGCACGCGCGCGTGATATGTTTATTAGGAGTTCCCGCACACGGTACACACAGACGAGAAGAGCGTGAATATGTATTTGTAAGAGAGTAGAGAGAGGAGAGGGAGCGCTAGGCGGTGACAAAAGAAATTGTCTCTCACTCCACACCTTCGCCGCGAAAATGAAGAAATAAAATTTTCGAAATTGGAAAATTGCCCGCCATTTCCCCATTTTCGCGAATATCTTGGTCACACTCATCTTGTAGCGAAAAAATTAACGAAGATTTTCCAGTTTGGATGACCCGGATCGGCCAATAAATAAAAAAGTTCGTCTCGATCAAAGTTTTTTTATTGTTTTCTCCCCCCCCCCCCTAATTGACCTAGCGACTTGAAATTTGGAAAAACTATTTTGATTGTGATTACCTAACAGGGGAAAAAAATAAAGTCGCTAGGTCAATATCTACCCCGCGGAGGGTTCCCGCCGCTGCGAAATTCCCGGCGTAGTTTTTCGACCTTCAAAACGCAATATCTCGCGAACCGAAGGACCGATTTTGACCAACCAAAGTTCATTTTGTTTGTATTTGCGAGCCCTTCATTTCGTCTCCAATAAACTGTTCCGATGGGCATGAAACTCAGCGAGTTATTTGCGAACCCCCCCCCCCCTCGTACCACCGGTAGTATTCCTGTAGTAATCATCTGAAAGAGGGACCCCTACTCTATAAAATCACAAAAAAAATCGAACAGAGAGAGTTCGTTTTTCGTTTTTTTTTCGCCAGATCTACTCCACTATTATGCCTTCTTTCCAATTCGGTTCCCTTTTGTTAGCAGGGGTCGTTAACTTTAATTTCCATCCTTATTCCGTGGCTTGTTCGGGTCTGTGAGCGTTGATTACTTTTACGGCAGGTAGTCTGCTAACCCGTACCACCCTTCTCCTTTACCCTGGCTTGGGACCGACAGTGGCGGTCACTGGTCTACTCAATCCATACAGCAATCACCTCAGGTGGAGTTTTTGCTTTTGAAAAATATAAAGTTTAAGTCCAATTACTTTTCGAAGCTATAATAATCCCATAAATTTTCAGTTGCCTTTAAGGAGTAAATATTAGGACATATTCAGAAATATCTGCATTGAAATATCCTGTTCTAGACGGAAAACTGAATACCCACTTGTATACAACTGGAATTTTCGCTTATTAAAATCTTTAAATACTAGTACAAATAATTTTACAATATATATACGTTTATGTTTCTGTTAGATTTGAACATATGGTAAAAGAAAAATTGTCAGCCTTTGCGTCATGATACAATTCAAATCTGGTTTCTTTCTTAGATTTTGGGTAATTTTAGACAAACTAAAAAGATCGGTTTTTAAACCGTTTGTGCTTAAAAACCGTGTTTCCGGTAGAAATTTTAGTTGGAAAACCTGATATTTGTGTAGATCAACCCAAAAAACATATAGGAATCAAATATCAAAACTCCACCAAAAGCTTTCCCGTATTCGCTCTTTTTGAGCACCATTTGACTGCACTAAAACGACAAATATTATTTCTTAAAAATTCACATTGAAATAAGTCATTATAATTCAGAGCGATCCTCTTTCTGTCTGCAAATTAATCTTTATTTCAGAGAACCCACGACGATAGATTTTAAAAATAAGTAATATGGTCACGTCCTTACATGTCCATCAAGAGGGTTGCGAAAGTTCCAGACGCAGCTCGTAAGAGTGAGCAGCAACGCTAGAAATTCTCCGGAATTTAATTTTTTCTTCGAGTAACGTCCGTTGTTTACCCCCAAATCTAGCTGACCAGCTGCAAACCGGAAACTCCAAGAAAGTCTTACAAATGTCGATGCGGGAATTCAAAGACTGAGGTGAATTACTTCGGTTCATGCCAGAGACCTCCCATTTGTCACTTCTCCCGGATTTCTGGAGCTGGTAAAAGCGGGCGAGTATTGTTTTAAACGGGATCTTTCGACGATTTTTACATAGAAATGGGGCTTGGTAAAAGCATTATTTTGATAAAAGACGCTCCTAGCGCGTCTAGCTTAATTCGAGTTTATTTTTCTCCAATGAGTGTTCCAAACCGCACTAAAGGAAAAACTAAAACCAACTACATTACTGCTCTATTCTGTTACAATTTATACAAGCGATTCAAAAGCTCATTCTTGGCCGCATATTCTTGGCTCACTTGGAGTGAATGCTGGGAATTGTTGCTTCATTTGCAATTCAGATCCGCAAAGTTGCAACCCTCCATTGTACCAAGACAAATTTGTTATTCACATATCTGCTCGCAACTTTTGTTTATTAAATATATTTGAATACGTAATTTGTTTTGACTGCGTTGAAAGTAGGGTGCCCAAAGACAAAAAGTCGCCCTGGTGCACCTACAAGCTTTTCACCTCTAGCGAAGGTATAAATGTTCCGGGAGTGTCCCTAATTCAGTTTCCGTTTTGCTAACGCAGCTTCAAGCACAATGTCTGTATCACTAAAATGGAGCGTTCAAAAACCACAAATACAATAAGGAAGGAACAGCATCATACCTAAGCAACCTGGAAGTAAATCGAAATTTCAGTTATTGAATCCGCAAACTTTGTTTTTCTGCGAGGAAGTCGTTGTCTGAAATCTGGAGCGAGAAGAAAACAGACAGTGCAGCAGCTCACGAACCGAATGTCATATTGTACTACTATCATTCGCAGATCCGGGCATTATTTTTTATTTGGGAACCTACGATTCTTGAACAGAATAAGGTACTTCGTTTTATGTCTGCGGGTAGATGGCCTTTGTATCGATTTCATGCGAAACAATGAGATCACGTTTGTACCCTCTAAAATTTCATTTTCGCATTATCTCGCAAAAAGCTGAATCGTTTATAGTGCGGACTCTTATAAACGCATCAAAGGAAAGGCGCTGCTGTAAAACTTTTACACTGGAAGTTTACTTATGTTTTAAAAACGGTCGTTCGGCTCTTCCTGCGAATGTGTTTCTCGGCAGGATGCGCGTTGAGAGCTGCAGTATTATAAATGTTAAATAGCACACTAAATTTGTTTGTGTACCAGTAATTTTAAAAGCTTTTGAAATTCAATCGGTAGTTGGACTGCTTTGTTTGGCCTTTTGGCAGTAAGTAGAACTTTGAACCCACTTTCCCGGTGCATTCATTTTAGTTTCTTCAAACGTCCCAAATAAATTATTCATTTTCTCCGAGATCCAAGTATATTGAAGTAATAAAACTAAATTTTTATTAAATACTAAATACCTAACAGCTTCATTGAATCTTATCTCAGCATTAATTGTAATATTAATACTAGCTACTTATCAACTTATTCTAACAGAAGACTTGAGAAACGTATTTTAGCAATTTATATAAATTTATCGAGGTGTAAAAACTGATACCTATTTTCAATAACAAAAATAATTGGTGAAATAATTTTTTAAAAATCTGCAAGTTGTATGTATAATTGGCAAAAATATCATTCTTCATATCTCTTATACAGATAGATAAGGCTTTACAGTCCCTCGCGAGTAGGACTTAAATCTTAGTTAACATGAAAGGTTATTTAAAAAAAATTTTTTGTCATCCTCGATGTCAACATTTGCTTCAGCTTCAATTAAATGGTCATATTTAGTATAACTAAGGATGGCGAAGGGCGGCTCTTACCTGTTGGCGAAAGTTGTAGTAGGTATTTTCCCAGCCGATAAATATCGGCCTAGGTTGGCTCGTCGAGAGGGTCGGGATTCCATCAGAGCTGAAAGAGAAACTAAGGGAGAGGGCGCTAGATCCTCGACGTAGACAAATCCTTGGGTCAGGCCTCCCCAAGGTTAGAGATACACCAAGCCAATCAAAATTATAGCAGAACAGACTAGTATCAATATTTATTTACCACTTGGTTCTATAGTGCTCACAACATAACAAATTCATAAGAATACAAGCCAACAATACACATAAACAATGCAACCAATATCACAAATACATATAACACAGATTCGACAAATATCCAATAAAGATCACAGCAAGTTTATCAAATGACATATAAATATTACAACAAGTTTGACCTATAAACTAAAATCAACCAAAGGGGCGTTACATGCTTAGTAACCACGTAGTTGTACTTACTATTCAAATACCAAATCAAGAAACTTAAAAATATAACTATTTTCCAATGCAGACGCAGTCTCCGTGGAGCGGAGATCCAAACCTCGCGTAGTACGACTAGATCAATCTGCAACCCAATATATAAAGATCAAAATGATCACATAGGCTCTGTGAGGCAGAGGGCGGCCCAAGACCGGACTTGGGGTACGAACAGCGCAAGTGTAAAACGATGCCAGCGATCAACCCAGAGAGTTTGCTTACTAAGTCAAATTTACAGAAATTCAAATTTAGACGGGGCGGTACATTCAGTTTATGAGATCTCACAAGGGGTGCTATGACCTATAAGAAAGTCATATTAGCTTCTGCTGTAACGTTTCGCCCTGCGGGAACGCGTTTTTCTGAATTAAAATTAATTCGCGCGTTCTCCCCTAGCGATTTCTACGTTTGTTATCAAAGTTTGAATCTTTAGAACGCCCGACCAGGGATAAAAATACGTCATCGAAGAGGCGCCGGTCCCCGTTTGTGCCGTTCTCCCACTCAGAATGTCCGAAGTGGTTGCTAGATGTACAAAGCACGATGAGGGGACATAAAAGCTGCTTCGCGACCGATTCACGAATCACTCATTTCCGAGATTTCCTCAGAGATTCCCTCCGGCATCATTCCAGTATCCACCCAGTCCCAGATCATCCCCAATCCTGTCCGTCCCGTCCGATTTTAAAGAGAATTCTTCCCTCACACTTTGAAATCCTGCATCCTAAATTTACCTGTAGCTAAGTCGAACCGAAGATTCCAATCTAGAAGACCGTGTTTCTAGCTAAAACCCGAACAATTCCCAGTCCTGCAAGCCAGTTCCTGGAAGCGACGACCTATCCAGAGGACCGCTTCGCTGGTTTGCCCTGTTAATATTATAACCTGAATTCAGTCTAAATTTTTAGCCCAAGCTCTGTCAACAAATAGTTGTAACAATTTCCCGGAAGACATGTTGGAGGCGAAGACTCGTTTACGAGGCCGTTTCGCATGCTTCTCGTAATAATTAAGCCAACCACTCAGCGTACTTGAACTCGAAACAAACATATTAGAACTCATAATTCAATATGGGGCATTCAAACCGCAAATTTTCACAACGACCTGTATATGTGCTAATCCCTTTAAACACAGATATTTACCTATCTGCTAGACTTCCCGAGGGACGTAGAGAAGCCGTCCCCACAATCACCTGACTACGCCGGGCAGTGGAAAGCACCCCCGACGTCTGCAATCCTCTCGAGGTCACCCAAGTCACAGGAGGCTTGCCGAATCTCCCGCACGACCCGGTGTTGTAAGTAAATAACCCTGACATAGCCGAATTAACCTATATTTGCAGTTACACCAGCCTTTGGCATTGTGACCGAGATTCAAATTTAACGGTTGGCATCCCTGGGACTAATTTCGACGGCCCGATTTCCTGACTAGTGGCGTACCGTCGATCTACCAGGGCTCAAACTGTAGGGCCACAAAACGCACGGATGTATGACGGGTGGCAGGGACTCTAGGTTTTCGCAACAGGAAGTCTCGTATAACTAGCAATTTTATTGTAAAATACATTTTACTATATTTGTGAATACATTACAATATAATTAAACTGTCTAAAATTAACCTGTTTTTGTTTGCTGATCTCATAGTGTATATCTGTCTGAACCAAATTAACTCCGACTGAGAGAGCTACCCGATGGTGATTAATTAATTCAACGCCCTTATTAGCAGAAGGGCGGAATGTTACACTGTGATATATCAAGCAATTCACTGGCGTTCATTCCTAACCCGAATGAAAAAGCTAATACTCCCGCGGACAGTAACGTAACCGCAGCCCAACTTGATAGATTAAATTGCAAAACGAGATTCTAGGTTTAAACAATACTATGATGTTATGTACAGGTAAAGTGATTACTTAAGCGGCCGAGCAGCAAATTAATGCAATCTAAAATAGCTGCCGAAACAACCGGTCCATACTCTAATCAATTAATAGTTACGCAGATAAGCACAAATCATAAAGCAAAAGCTATCATATCAAGGCTGTAAGTCACACACAAAGAGACATAACTATTACATTACCAACACTAATTACGCAGAGTAGCACAAAGCATAAAATAAAAGATACATATCTGGAACATTACCAAAACTTTGCAGTTGCGATGCACGAGATACGGGGCCGGTGAATGCGACAGCCACGTAGTTCACCGAGAAGCTGGGAGAAGTGCGAGCCATGGTGAAGCCTCGCAACGAGCTGCGGATGACTCTAGTTCTAGGGGCATCGATAGCAGGTTGAGCAAATAACCAAAAGTCGAATTAGCACATCTCGCACGTGCACAGAATGGACCCCAAATGACAGAAATGGTCCCACGCAGTAAGAATAATTCCATACGGTAAGATAAAAAAAGGTTAAAGGAATAGAGATTTCCAGGTAGGTTACGGAGCTAAAGGGAAGAAACTGTAGGCAACAAACCTTGAGTTGAAAAGTAGCCAAGTAGTGCAGTCCAGAACGCAGATCGGGTTTACCAATCACATCCGTCAAAGACGGAGCGAATGCCGGTAATATCACACAAATTACCATTACATTTAAAGGGTGTTACGATGCCTCACAAATCTGTCCAACTGGAGTTAGCTATAATCCAAAGCCGACGAGGCAAGGCCCCCATGAGGAGCAACCAACTGGCACGAACCAGGACTGGCATGGAAAGGCCGAAAATTTACCAAAACAAGTCTAATTCAACTTATCAAAAGTTCCAAAATTTGAAAGTGGGCCATCAGAAGAACTTAGGAATGCAAAGTGCGGTTTAAGTTGATAATGATATATCTGTAGCTTGTTCAAAAATCGTTAATGATGTGAGTAGGGTTGCCTAACCAGTTAGGTAAAAATGTACTGGATATTTCAGAATGAATGAGAATAGTGGAATCCAATTAATTATTTGAAATATTACATGCGAACTACAAAATTAGCGTAACATTAGTTCCAGACTTGTTGAAGAATTTTGGTTGGCAAAAATAAACTCGGGACAATTAAAGGCTCTAGTCACTAGTGCGAGACGAACGTTTTCCAATGCTTTTTCAAAACGTAAAAATTTTCAAACAGTCTTTCATAACCACTGTAAAGATTATCCACTTTGCATACTAAAGTATTCTGGATACTCGAACTTTTTATAAGGAATCTCTTTGCTTCCTCACTATTGCCCTTAATTTTCTTTAAGACTAGTTTTCTACATGCAACGGGCTTACAAGGGCTGTCACGGCTAACTAGTGAGATGGGTGGGTTCTTAAACTGGAAGAACGGGTGTTCACTTAAGTCATATAAGTCAGTACGGGAAAAACGATTTTGTTGATGAGTCATCAGTGGGCGATCTAATGAGGTGGATTTACCATGGAAAAGCCATGTTCACAGCTTTTGGAAATATGTGCCGTGCTCAGCTTGAAGATTTGGGCTTTACCTCATTTCCTGATTTCTTAAAATGCTTAGTTAACTCAAAATATTTGAAACTGCATTGGGCCTTCCAAATAAAATCATATATAAAATATAAAACTCTATTAATGTGGTCAGAACTGCATCAAACAATGGACTTGAAAACAATATGTAGAGTATATCAATCTGCCAGACCATTTTGCGCCTAAGATCTATGGCTCCCCGCTAGAACCGCCTTCAAATTACCACAGGGGGTGCGGGTCCTTAAAAATAATCCTTAATTAACAGAAGTTGGGACGCCCGGGGCGCCAGTCAAATTCTCACATGGCTTCAGATGCAACTGAGAAAATTACTGGCCCACCGAGGCTTCGTACCTGTTCGACCTGAAGTCACTCGAAAATAAAATAGATATCTGCAAAACAGGTCCCATACACAACATAACTTCAACGTATTCTATCATATTATAACGTACCTAAAATTGGCGGTAAATAGCACATCCAATATTATATTAATAACTTGAAAACAAAACAAGAATAGAATCCTTCTTTAGTCACTATTTGGTGGTGACGCATGCTGCCGACCTGTCTGTAGCGACCATGAGCAAGTTAAGACATGACAGAGTTGTTGCACAAGTAAGCAAGCTTTGCGCGACATTTTTTTATTACGTACATATCTGTATCAGCGGCAAATTGATTTTGTATTCAACCTCCGTTGTCAAATCCTTGTGTTATTTTTTTGTGTTTAACCATTCTGTGACGTTTGCGCCGGCCGAAATCGTATTTTTACGCATTGGAATGCGTTCGAATTTGAGCGCCGCCAAAACTTCGTCACAAATTGTTCGAAAACATCGCCGAGGCACGAAGAAACAATCGAGGTGCGCAGAGGTCACGAGCCGTCGTCGTTCAGCGCATCCCTGCCTAAAATCCTGCACAAATTACGGCGTATGGTAATGTATAAATAATAGGTATCGTACGTTGTGAGGAGGACTTGCATCCAGCGATCCGAACCAGCTTCCTGCCTGGGGCCCTCTGGGGCCCAAACCCTGGTCCTGCCCGAAAGACCTTTTGCCTTTCAGTCTTAGAACCAATCTTTCCCAGAAATCCCCGAATTCCTGTTAAAGATCAAAGTGGCCCATTGATTTAAATGCCTGTGATCTCCGTCGAGCCAATTCAGGAGTTATCTTGTCTAAAATTCAGACGTGGATCATTGTTTATATGCCTGTCTGGAATTTGGATACGTTTACTCTTCGAATCCGGTGTTGTCTAAAACTCGTACGTGGATCGTTGTATATACGCCTGTTAATAAGGGTTTTAGATCTCCTCGAAACCGCTTCCCGACAACATTCACGTAATTCATTTAGAAAGCATTTTAAAAGCGAAGCCCCTCAGGTCTGTGCATAAACTTGAACCATTTGCGAGGTTAAGTGCCCGCAACGAAACTCCCGTAATTAACGTACCCGTAAAGATTCAGAGCTTCACTCACCTGGAGGAAACTCGTCCTGCAGATTTCCCATGCTTTCCGCAGTGCCCCAATTCATAGTACATAATCTTCCCGAGATCTAAACCAAAAATTGTGAGGTTAGCTTCAAGCTAGAAGTAATTCATGTAGCTTAAAGGAGGTTTTACTCACCTTGAATAACGTAATTAGAAAACCCCTAGTTATTACCTAGAGACCCCTGGAATTTAAGTAACAGCTTTAAAACGCAAATTTGGCTTAAAAGTCATTAGTTGACACATGATATTTAATTCTACCGTCTTTTCACTTATCACACAAGGTTTTGCATCACACGAGGTTTTGCGGGCACTGTAGAATAGCTTCGACGTAATGGGATTACGCCTTACATCAAGTTCAATCTCAACACCCCCGAAATAAAAGCAAATATAACTTTATTTCTAGCCCACGATAAAGGTAAACAAACTTAAACTAGATTCTGTTTCCAGTTTAGCCGAGTAGAGGACGCTCTCCTAACTACGAGCTCTCTCGTTCTGCCGCCGAGAAAGTACGATCGAAGAAGTATCGTGGCTTGCCTAACCCAGTAGGCGCCAGCCTGCCCAAGATACATTAAAATCCAAATCTTTTATTTGAAAATACATGGAATATTTTAGTTATTATTTTAAACTGTAAATAGGTATATAAAACAAACCGCTTTGTTTGATGTGTACTTGATTGTATATTTTAGTTGATCAGACTGAACCCTGGCATCTGCTATCTGGCTGTAAAATTATATGTTGAAAATTTCCTTAACAATGGTAATTATTTATTGCACGAAAATAAGTAAATAATTAGTAAGTTCAGAGTGTTATAATTCAATAAATACATCTTTCGAATTTCGTTTTTATTTATCGTGTGCCAAGTGCATTTTATTACAGCTGCATAGTCATTCTACTTACGGTTACAAACAGTATCTACGAGCAGTCAGCATAAATATTGACGAAATGAATTAACATTTTTCCAGAGAATGTCGGAATTTCGAAGGGTTACAAAAATATAGGTTGATCTACAGGGCGTCGCGCACATTTCTACAATATAGATAGGAGTAAGAGACAATACAGGATCTTTAAATGTAGCAAAGCTAAAATATCCGACAATGAACAAACAATTTTGTAATTTGCCTCAAATTGGCGCTGAAAGGTTTCCACACACAACGAATTATGCGGTTTGCTTGGCGGTTCCATTCAAAAGTAATCGACGGCATAAATTTTAAAACGATCCTTTACTGCTAGTAAAGCCGGCACATTATTAAATAATTTAAAATATTTGTATTTTGCCTATCGCTATCTTGTTACACTCGATTCAGTGCCACGCGGTCATGATTTTTTCCACTACGCTTCTCCCAGCAAGTTTTTTCGCCAGAGGGAGTCCCAAAGCCGTATGAGAGCACGAAGAAAAGGCGACAAAAGGATTTGTGTCCCACAGCCTCCAATCGAAGAAGCCTCACCTCCAGGCGTAGTTGAGGGCACCGCAAGCTCTAGCCAAAGAAAGAGTTGGAGCGCCCGCCAACCAAGTCTCGAAGCTCCGTTCCACTCCTGCGGAAGAATCGCGTGACAACCTGGAAACTTGCAAATCCTGCCTCACTCAATCTAAACGATCTCTTAGACTGGAGGAACCAGTTTTATTTACTTAGCGCTAGCTCAGAAACGTACCTAATCACTACTTGAACCCTTCCGTAAGATTTATGTGACGCCGTCTCGGTGCACTAGTAGATCTTCCCAATATTCTTGTACGGATACTATGCTTCTATAACTCTGCCGCAGCCCTTGGTGTCTATGTGACGCCGTCTCGATGCATTAGCTACATTTCCCCGGCCTTCTCATGCATCGTAACTGCCGTCTCTGTGCACTAACTACACTTCCCTGACCACTTCGTAGACGTTTTTTCGGTGCACTTAGTACTTATATACTCTGTATGGATGGGGGGAGGGCGTATACAATAGTCGTTTGTAAGAACTTCGAATTAAACCGTAGCACTTGACCAGCATACCTCGCCAGCTTCCATTAAATGCCACATATATGCATTATCCACCTGGAAAGTGAACGCAACTCGGCGAGTGAAGCCCGAGTGCAAAGCTCATACGATTTGTTACCATTCAAAAGTAATCTGCAAACGTCCAGGTGACGAAGACGTACAAACCTGCGTAATTTCTGTGGCACTCCGGCTAATTAACCACCTCTATATGCTCTCAAATAAACCCTTACGACACCAGGTTCAGGTAAAAATAATTATGTTTTAATTTCAGCATAAAAGCGGCCGTCTTAGGTTCATTGTAGACGTGGTTTAGTCAGGCAAAGCTACCTTCCGGAATCAGGTGAACAAGGTAGATGCAAGTAGGCCAAGAAAGCCCGCCTACACAATTTTGGAACATTAATTACAATATGTACAGCTACATTATATTTTGACAATTATGTTAAAGAATTATTATGAATTGTTAACTTGGAATCAATAAATGTTTTTAGTTTGACTGCTTTCTTTGGTTCTAGTCTTCAAAGAATTTCTGACTTGAGCTATTCATGGGCATAGAATGTAACGGGAAAAACTAAGAATCAATCATTGCGTTACAACTGTACTTCTAACACCTGGTCACCTTACGAGAGAAAAAGGACTAACGGGTATTTGTGTTCAATATATTGTGGAAAATCTAGAAAAGTTTTATATTCTACTTTATGCAGGGAATAGGATTAATTGAATGACCAAGATACACTTAATTGCACATCGCAAGAAAAGAAACAACAGTATAGAACGCAATAGTCTAAAAAACGAAACGTTTTATGACGGTCTACTGCTAATTTATTTTTCAACATAATCTCGACAAATGTCTCTATACTTCTAGTCTAACGAAGTTTGAATTAGTTAACCATTTTTAATATATTCAAAATATGCGTTCATAATCGAAGCAAGCTTACCATTAGAGCTGGATTTATACTTTCCAAAAAAATTCTTAAGTTAGGAAAGAACTAGAAGTCTAATGAAGCGAAATCTGCGAATTCTTACAATTTATGCAGAAATGCAGCACCTGAATACTGAGACCCATTACCTTGATAGAATTTTTTTTTCTTAGACATTTCTAGCGGTTGTTCGACGATAGCTGCTTCAATATATCTAAAGGTGTTGCATTATATTCTCGATCTGCCGCGTTGTATTTGTGGTAGACAGTCAGTTGATAATACAGGTCCACAATCTCTTGTCATTTTTCGAATTTCAGAATTCATCAGATTTCAGAATAACACCTCATCAAAGAATATTAGTACTGCATGAAAGACGTATGCATATTCACGCTGAGACACAACTGAAATTTACCAACCTGGTTGCTAGGTTGCGTCGTCACGTCACACCTTAAATGATGTAACCAGTGGGTTGGAATTGGTTGGCCTTTGTTCATAATTCCTCGTATGTCGTCCCTAGTGGGTATATTGGATTCAAGATTCTTCAGTTCATAAAATGACATGAAGTATTTATTGAATTATTTCGAAACGTTGACAAACCGCTGACAGAAGTTCACTAATGAACCCATTCCTGCTCATGCTTTAGTAAACTCGGAACCCATCTCACAATTTTTTTTCAATATTCTAATGTAGCTGTTTAATTGAAATACTCAAATTTTCCGATTTTTTTGATGTCCCTAATTGTCGACCACTCAAAACCATTTCATAGGCCTTATCGACTATTTCTGTCTATTTTTCAAGTCCCCTCGTTTACAATACATGTATTTTTCTATTATCAGATACTGGATGTTTCCTTTTCATCCGACCATCAAGTATCGTAAAAGGAAGTAAAAATAATCGCGCGATGATCTCTTTCATTTTTAACGTTTCCAAAATGTAAATAACAAGTATTTTTTCAATTTGTCAACTTTAGTTGTCAGTTGAAATTAGTTTATAAATATAGTATGGATTAAATTTTTTAGAATTTTCTAGAGGAATATTGCAAAACCCTAATACTAAGATAAAGAAAAGCTTACGAAAAAATTATTCGAATAAGATTTATGCAAAACATAGTTAAACATTATCTTTGTATTAGCATAAACAAAACTTCGGAAAGCTGTAGAAAGTACATCTCTAATTTTTTACCCAAAGTTTTACATAATGAATATTCAGCTGAACTACAAAAAAAAGAAATCGTAGCACAATTTCTAACTTTGTGCAAGCAAATCTAAGGAATTTATTGCTGCTAAAATTGCGCTCCTATTGAAAGGACACTCTTAATGGTCATATATAGAGGTAATAACATGGTTAAAGAGCCCGTTTTTTAAAAGATGTTTAGAAAATTGTGGTCTACTGTATGTACTTTTTACGTAGAATAGCTTTAGTAGCCAAGACAATAAAACGTTTCTTTCCTCTATTTAATGAACTTAGTAAAAATGGAAATCAAAAAGTTTGTGCCCGTTAAAGAAGAATTACAAATGATGCTGGCATAAAACTAATGGGATTCGATAAGCTTTGGCCACTTATGTCACCCAAACGTCTACTGTTAAGACAATCTGTTCAAGAATAAATTAGATAAGGGTTGTTTATGGTAAATATTAATTAAATTTTCAATATAGACTTATGGCGACAACGACAATGATGACAGTTAATGAATTATAAATGTTGCAAATGTTGCTGTTGACACTACTTTTATTTTCTATGGCCCACTCTTATGTAATTTCTTTTTGTACACGTGGTATATTTTTAATGTAGAGTTTAATGTATTTATCGTCAGCACAAATGAACACAAAAAGAATGCAATCATGTGTAATAAGAAATTTTGAATTGTGATTATATATATTATATAAATATACAGCATTAAGTTGTAACTTCATTCATATTTTATAATGTTTTGACTCTTTGGCTCCCAATAATGTAACCTCATTTATATCTTATTTAAACAATACTTTACCGATTTAGTGAAAGTGAAAGCTTGCCGCTTAATAAGATACATACTGTGTGCCATTGCTCCGATATTTAAGCCAAAACAGGGCCGTATCGAGTGGGTGGAAACACGGGAAAAGTGGTTGGAACGAAAATAGTAGTTGTGCGGAAGCGTGGGTGAGTGAGAAAAAATAGAAAAAGCGAAGAAACTGTGAGTAAATAAACTCTCAATAGAAAATTTAGAGGTTATAGAAATAGCAATAAGGAGGAAAATTGTATGGGCGAGTAGTGATAAGGAAAGATAAGCAGAGACCGTCAGACGCAGGGGCCAGCTCGGCGAAAAGAGGATAGGCAACACATTATACAAGGCGAAGTTTGAATGGTGGTAGAAATAGCGGATAATACAACGCGTAAAATTAGGTCAGGCAGTTTCTAGGATACGAGGCGAGTGGAAAACTTAATAAAAATGAGTGATAGTGAAGAATACAAGACTGATGAAGTAACAGGGAAGAGAAGACCAAAACGAAGTCCTATAAAAAAGTATAAGGGAGAGCGAAACAAAATGGATGCGATCCTTGAGATACTGAAAGAACTAAAGTCAGAAGTACAACTAATCAGAACGGAACAGCAAGATTTTGCAGAGGAAATAAAAAATCTTAAAAAGGAGAGCAAAAATCTGAAAACCGAAAATGAGAATCTTAAAAAGGAAAATAGGGAGATCAGGAAGGAACTAGGAGAGGTGAAGAATAGTCTGAAATGGATGGAAAAAGAAAAAAGGAAAAATAATGTGGTATTGCATGGGTTAGTAATGAATGCAAGTGATCAAAAAGTACTGAAAGGGGCAGTGAACAATTTTGTAAGAGAACACCTAGGAATAGATATAAAAATCAAAGCAGCCTACAAGGTTGGAGAGAAAACCTGTTTAGTAGAGCTAGAAAACGAGCAGGAAAAATCAAAGATTATGGAAAATAAAAGCAAGCTAAAAGGTTTAAAAGAGGATAAAATTTACATTAACAACGATCTAACAAAGAAAGAAAGAACGATGCAAAGAGAAATAAGGAGACGGGCACAAGAGGAAAGGAAAAGTGGGAAAAAGGTGAAAATTGGATACAGTAAGATAATGATAGAGGGAGTAGAATGGAGATGGGAAAAAAATAAAGAAAAATTAGAAATAGCTATTCCAAAAAGTGATGGAGGTAACTTCTCAAAAAACGGATAAAGGAAAACCGGGCTGGACAAATAGAGAAGACGACCATAGCAAAGAAAATGGACCAAGAGAAGAAAAACGAATGGAGAATAAGTACATGGAACATAAGGGGAACAAATTATGAAGGGGCTTTCAAGAGTTTGGAGCAAGAATTACAGAGATATAGGATACAGATAGGAGCAGTGCAAGAGACAAAACAAAAGGGAACTTTTATAATGGAGTTACAGAATTACATATTATTCCATAGCGGGGGAGACACCAAGATATATGGAACAGCCTTCCTAATAGACAAAAGAATAAAAGATAAAGTGCTAAATTTTAAAGCAATATCAGAGAAAATATGTTGCATACAAATACAAGCAAAGCAAAACAATATTAGCTTACTAAATATACATGCGCCAACAGAGGAGAAAGAAGAAGAGGTAAAAGAGGATTTTTACGAACAGTTAGAAGGAGAGTACGACAAATTACCAAAAGGGGATATCAAAATAGTCCTTGGAGATTGCAATGCAAAAATAGGCAAGGAAAACGGCTATCAACCAATAATTGGGAAATATAGTAAGCACGATGAAACCAATGATAATGGTCTAAGGCTAATAAATTTTGCGGCCGGCAGAACGATGAAAATTATGACAACCTTCTTCAACCACAAGAATATTCACATGGGCACATGGCGGATACCAGGGCGAAATAAAGCAAACCAAATAGACCATTTTCTAATCCAGGAAAAAGACGCGAAAAGAGTGAAAGATATAAGAAGTCAAAGAGGAGCGGAAATGAACACAGACCATTACTTAGTAAGAATAAGAATGGATCAGAAAGATGTAATAAAAAGACCAACAGAAACTATGAAAAAGGAAAAGAAACACTTAAACCTAGATGAATTGATGAAGGAAAAAGAGAAGAGATTATACCAAGACGAAATTAAAACAGAACTAAATACGGATCAAGAACCAACAACGGTAGAAGATAAATGGAAAAACATAAAAGAAGCGGTTAAAAGGGCAGCAGAAAAAGTCTTAAATGAGAAAAAATACGTAAAAAAGCAGACGTGGTTCAACGAAGAGTGTAGATTAGCTTTGGAAAAAAAGAGAGAAACTTGGCTACAGATGCTACAGCAACATAATGAAGAAAGCGAGAGGAAGTACAGAGAACAAAAGCTTGAGACGAAAAGGATATTGCGAAGCCGAAAAAGAAAATATCAAGAAGATAAATTAAAAGAATTGGAAGAGAAGTACAAAAGAAAAGAAATAAGAAATTTTTACCAAGATGCAAAAAGAATAAAAAAAGGCTTTCAGGAAAAAACAGTATTTATAAAAAGTAAAGATGGAAACCTGATAGGAGAAAACAAAAAAATCTTGAGGAGGTGGAAAGAACATTTTGAACAAGTATTAAACCAAAAAACAGAACAACAAGAAATAGAGGAAGAAAACGAAATCGAAGAGGACATAACACAAAGAAAAGAAGAAGAAGAAGAAAGAGAATCAGCACCAACTAAAGAGGAAGTAGCCAAGTA
Organism: Agriotes lineatus; assembly: GCA_940337035.1. Classification (NCBI taxonomy): domain Eukaryota; kingdom Metazoa; phylum Arthropoda; class Insecta; order Coleoptera; family Elateridae; genus Agriotes; species Agriotes lineatus. The sequence goes on along the minus strand of CALNHX010006427.1, from coordinate 14,804 downwards.
CATACAAGAACAAAAAAATAAGAAATCCCCAGGAGAAAATGAAATATATGCAGAGTTTACCAAATATGGAGGCAAAGAACTGGAAGAAGAAATATGGAAGATGATAAAAATGGTGTGGGAAACAGAAAACTTACCGCAAGAATGGAAGAAATCCATAATTGTACCGATTCACAAAAAAGGGGAAAAGGCAGAGTGTACGAATTACCGAGGAATTGCTCTCCTGGACACAACATACAAGATTCTAGCAAAAATAATTAAGGCAAAACTAGAAGTGCACGTAGAAATGGAAATAGGTGAATATCAGTGCGGTTTTAGACGATATAGATCAGTTATGGATCAGATATCTACAATAAAAGAAATTCAAATGATAGGCTATGAACATAATATAGAAATGTATGCAATTTTCATTGATTTTAAACAAGCATATGACAGTATAAACAGAAAAAAATGTTCAAAATCTTGAAAACATTCAGCATCGGTAAAAAGTTAAGGAATTTAATAAAAGAAACAATGACCAATACAGAGAACAAAGTGAGGTATAACGGGCAACTTTCAGAAAATTTTAAAACAAAAACGGGATTGAGACAGGGAGACCCCCTCTCTACAATTATATTTAACGTCGTAGTGCTGGAAGCGGTGATGAGAAGCAGCCAAATGAACAGAAGTGGATCAATTAAAACTAAAAGTCACCAAGTCCTCGCGTATGCGGACGATGTGACAATAGTAACAAGATCAATGCAGGAAATGCGAGAAAGAGTTAAAATTTTCGAATATGAAGCAAGAAAAGTGGGTTTGGTGATAAACACAGAAAAAACAAAAATAATGAAGCTAAGTGGCAAAGGTGACAACACAAGTACAGGAAAAGACGCGGTGGTAATAAAAACGATAGGTGAAAAAGAGCTAATAATAGAAAAAGTGCGAGAATTTACTTTCCTAGGAACGGTAATTACGGAAAACCTCGACTACAGCAAGGAAATAAAAGTAAGATTGGTGAAAGCGAACAGAAGTGCGGGCGCCTTAAAAGATGTGCTAAGTTCAAAATTAGTGTCGCAAAGAGCAAAGTTAAAGCTTTATAAGACAGTTATACGACCCACGGCAACGTATGCATGTGAGACGTGGACAATGGGTGTAGCGGACCAGAACATGGTAAGCAGATGGGAAAGAAAAATGTTGAGAAAAATTTTTGGACGTGTACAAACGGAAGAAGGTTGGAGAAGACGGACAAATGAAGAGGTACAGAGAATCTACGGAGAAACAGGCATAATAGATTTTATGAAAGCACAAAGGTTAAGATGGATGGGGCACGTATGGAGGCTGCCAGAGGGGAGAAGTACAAGGATCCTGTTAGACGGAAGACGACATGAGGCAAGAAGAAGAGGCCGGCCGAGGGTCAGATGGAAAGAAGCGGTGATGGAGGACTTAGCAAGTAAAGGGATAGAAGATTGGAGAAACAAAATTACGGACAAGAAACAATGGAGAGAATTATTAAGCAATGGGCCTAAAGGGCCTGTCAAAGCTTTTGTATATATCGTCAGCACAAATGAACACAAAAAGAATGCAATCATGTGTAATAAGAAATTTTGAATTGTGATTATATATATATTATATAAATAGACAGCATTAAGTTGTAACTTCATTCATATTTTATAATGTTTTGACTCTTTGACTCCCAATAATGTAACCTCATTTATATCTTATTTAAACAGTACTTTACCGATTTAGTACTTTTTTGTTATTGACAACACAACGCAATATATTACAAATATATTATATTAAATTGTCAATTTAAGGTTACAATTCAAATTCCAAAAAAAAATGTTTAAACAATGGCATTACAGTATATAGTTACTTATAAACTGATATATCCTACAGTTAAAACTACACCTACTACAGTTGAATTGCAACTTATTTGTCTACATATGTATAGAGTTTCGTTATTAACTGAGCAGAATGAACGACTCTATTGGTATTCTACGCGCTCTGTTCTTTATGAGTTTGAATTTGCTTAAGCGAAACGACGACGTTGTTTTATGTGATGAAAATGTAAAGTCGATACGGAAAAACTGCCTTACATATTTTCTACTTTTACTAAGTACATGGAACCAAACCTTGCCAAAACACAATATTTTATACGTTACTTATACAAGATATCTTACTCATGATTTACAACATAAGGAATTTTTTTATAGGAAAAACTGAATGTGGAAATGCAGATTTAAAGAGAAATAGGAGTACTTCTACCAATGGAAATATTGTAAACAGCTTGGGTAACATATTTGAGGTGAATAATAGTCATTACCTTCAATATATTATCCTTGCATAGTAGTTATTTATAGGCTAAAACAAGTTGTAAAACGTGAGTGTTTTTGCACAAGTCGTAAATGTTAATAAAAACTAATTTTGCAGTGTGCGGTATACTGGATTTTTTACAATTCTGTAATAAACACAACATTTTCAGATACTCTAGGTAATGTTGACATACACATTTCGTCGAAGAGTGAAAAATGTACTTTTTAATGTTACCAATGGCTACGTTATAAACAGGTCCTATTCACATTATAGTTACAACTAAAACGTTGACCTTCAAGTAAACGACTGTAAAAATCGTTATTTATGAAACAAGTTGCAAAGTATCGCTGTTTTCTTCACAAACTGTAAATGTTGTCCAACGAGCGAAGCGAGTGAAAAAACTCGAATTTTGCAACGTATTACATACACAACTTTTTCCAATTCTGTACTAAACACAAAATTTTGGGATACCTACAGCCAGTCTTATAAAGGCCACTAATCTGACGTTAACTTTAATTAGCTGTTAAAATAAACAAAAGCGCATCAACATTTGTTTGCAAATGAATAAAATGTCATAAGCGCTAACGTTTTGATGCACTTTTGTTTATTTTAACAGCGAATTAAAGTTAACGTCAGATTAGTGGCCTTTATAAGACCGGCCGCTAGTGTGACATTAATAATGACAACTGAAAAGTTTGCGTTTTGGTACACGATTGCAAAATAGTTATATATAAAACAAATTGCAAAATGCGGGTGTATTTTACAAGTCTCAAATGTTGTCCAACTTGCTTCTCTCGTTGGACCCTTACGACGAGTAAAAAAAACCACTAATTTTGCAACGTGCTGCATAGACGATTGCAATAGTACTGTAATAAACATACAATGTAAAAATATTCTGTGTTATGTGAACAGGCAAATTTGCGACAAAGATTGAAAATTGCCTCTTTAACGTCACGCATGGCAACGTTAAAAATTTTACTTTTTTCACTATTGCACAACGAAACTTCCAGCGTTTTTCTTTGTCGAGTGGTGTGCGACAGCTTAAACTTGAGTACTCGACAGCCAGTATTAGTCCTTCCATATTTCCTTTAATTTTGGAAAGTCTGGGTGCCAAATCTGGCCTTACGAAGGGTGTGCATCACCCTTAAATTTAAAGGTTGCAATGCATTTTGTCATTTCTCTAGTGCAATGCCACCTTGATTTAATTTGTATAATCTACTGTTCGCTGTTAAATGTTTTTGTTAGGGTTCTTTTCACGAAATTTAGGTACCTACTATCTTGAGTGGTTTGGTTGGGCAGGGTTACCTTTTCTTGATGAACATCTATTCACATTACTTTAGAATGTATTTGGCGGCGATGTTAAAGATGCTTACTTCTCTTTTCTTGTGAGATACAAACTTACCCATATTTTCTTATCGTAGATTATATTCTTGCCTCCTCTTCTTTAGTTCCTTATTTTCAGGGTGCTTTTTGCATTTGTTCTCTGGGTTGATTTGGATTTAGCTTTTCGTGTTTTGATATGTTTTTGGCGATTTTTAGTGCCCTTGTGGGAAGCTTTGGCCTTGTGCTTGTACTTGGCGATCAGAGTGAGTAATTGTAGTGAGGTTGTTTTCTGTTATAAGTAAACGCCAGTCTCATCACCAGCGTCCACCTGTCCACCTAGCATCCAGGACTAGTATTGGTATTTAAGTTCAAGGAAGCATTTTCATCCTGGAATGATTCCAAACTTTCTGTCTTTTGTTTTACATTATTGCTTATATTGAGTTGCCTATTTCTGCAACATAACGAGGTATTAAATCTATTTCTGTCGGTTGCAATTGCCAATTCTGTGTAGCTCATTAGCCAAGCTTTCGAAATTACCTGATTAACAAGACAGGAATGAAAATTAATCAATCTATTTACAAAACGAAAAACTTTTAAATTAGAGAGATATCACCGTGTAACGTTTCGCCCAGCGCGAACGCGATTTTATAAATTAAAAATTAATTTACGCTTTTTCCCTTGGCTTGAACGACGTTATGAACCGGAGCACCGTCCTGAGAGCGATGAGCGACATCATCGCGAAGAGACGCAGGGCACCTCCCCGCACCTAATGCAAGAATACTCTCCGCCGAATACGCTAGCCCGGGCTATATAAAGAGAAACTGAAACCAGTGCAAGACAGAATTTTCCTAGAATTTCCCTGTACCTTGTTCCTAATCCAATTATGCTCAGTAGGACCCCTAGGATCTTCGAGTAGAATTCCTGTCAACTAAACCCTCTAGTTCGGGGGGCCTTCCAGGCTCATCAACTAGAGATCCGACTTGATATCCCATATATAAACCCTGTAGTGCGGGGGGCCTTTCCGGCTCATCAACTAGAGCAGTGGTTCCCAAACTTGTTTGGCCTACCGCCCCTTTTCAGAAAAAAAATATTCAGCGCCCCCTGGCGCTACATTCTTTAACCGAACAAACAGAAAGATATTGTAGTGGCAGCTTCTTGAGACTGATAATTATCTGTAAGAGTATTTCTAGGTAGGAAATTATTTTGAAAGAATAAATTAATTAGCAATTAAAAAGTACAGGGGGGGATTTATACATTAAAAATCTGGTGTGATACACTCACACAACTTCCTTTTACAGTGATCTTATAATTAGTCAAACATTTCATTTTTAATTTCTAAGCATTTGTCAAAATTTTTCAAAAATTACAAATTCTATAAAAACGGTACAAAATAGAGCGTTACTTGAAGAGACAAATTTTCTCTAAAATTTTAAGCTGAATTCTAAAATATAATAATATACCGAGTGTTCTATTTAAAATAGGAGCTAATAAAAAAAATTAAAAAAAAACTTATATATGAAGTTTCAATGCCATACCTCTTTTCATTTTTGAGATATTCTGTTCACAGACAGATAGACATACAGACAGCCACACAGACAGACACACAGACAGACCAATGAAAAAAAATATGTATTTTTGGGATCAGGGGACTCTAAAACGTAAAGATCTGTTGAAAACTCAATTTCGAATTTTTGGGGTGAATCCAATATAATAGAATAGTAAAAGGAAGTAAAAATACAACATGAATATTTGAGAATTGTTTAATGAATGATACATTAGATACAGTTACTGTTAATTTGTGAATAGTTTATTAAAAATGTTCGATCATATAAATTGATTTAGTTGGGATAGTTGTTTGGTAACATCAGAGCTTAGATTTTAATTTGTAGGTATTAATTGACAATCGAAATAACTAAAGTAAAAGCCGAACTGAAATGATTATCTGAAAAAGTCAATTATGTAATGTTGTAATAAAATATACCATATAGAAATTTTGTATAAATTATTGCTAGAGAAAATGATATTTTTAAAATAAACAAATCTTTTCTGAATTTGTACCCTGTATTTTGAGTAAAAGCAAATGTGAATAATAAAACCCCTTTATTATAATGGTATTTACATTTTGGATGGTGTATTAAAAGGTGTGATAAAGTAAAATTAAAGAAACAAACAATAAACAGACTGAATAAATAAAGTAACAAATGGTATGAAGTAGAATAAGAACATTTAATAATGGTAAATAGTCTTCATCGAATAAATACATCCGTAACTTGCATTTTGTGTGTTTATTTGGAAAATAGTCTCACACTATGTTACACAACAGATGAAATATGTACGAATGGGTTTTCCAAATCTTCTTATCTTCTCTTCCTTCTTTAAGCTTTCACGGCCCCCTTATTTATATTCACCGCCCCCCAAATGCACCCGAGGCTACTATCGCCCTCCTGGATCGTTCCAGGGCCCTCCAAGGGGCGATATAGCCCACTTTGGGAATCACTGAACTAGAGGGTCGACCTGATATCCCGTATCTAAACCCTGTAGCTCGGGGGGTCTTGCAGGTCCCATTCGCTCGTTGGAAGCCTTAGATACGTGCTGCTATACCGCACAATTCAAAACACCTAATTAGCCGGTTCTAAAACTACTCATTATAACCTAGACAACGCAGCACGAGGGCGGCTTAAGAATCGCCTTCGAGGGCCCAGCCTGCACGTTGCCGCAGTGAAAGCAAGACATCCCGGCGAGGCTCCATTAATAATTTGACACGGTGGAATTCCCAGACCATTTCTCGCTGCATGTTAGTGGCGAACCGCGGCCCAAAAGTCACATTTTTCCCGGCAACCGTTGTCTGTAAGAACCGAACATAATTCAATTATAGCACCACCCACCTGCTTTTCCAAAAGCCCTGAGTTAGATAAACCAGCTAATTCGACAAGCCACATGTAATCTCGCCACACGCGGGACACCTGTAGGTCACGATAAATACGAGTTGCACCAGGAATGCATGTAAGTTAACTTAATATTGCCCGCACTTCCAACAATTTGAAGGTAAGATTCGTAGTTTACGTACCGCCATTAAACGGCCGCCGCTAACTAACGTCCTATCTTTACAGGTCCGTCGAAATGCCTACGTGACATCGGAACTACTCCACATATAGGCTGTTCCAAAAGAAACTAACAGGGCCCGATTTCAGCAAGCGAGACGCCCCGCCCCGTTGGGAGAGATTTATTAATTTACAAAAGTTGTTACATTTTTATTTTCCTGTTTCAAATACAATATAATTTACTATGTATTTAGTTGGAATTTATTATACGTTATTTTGTATTCTTTTCTGGGTAATTAAGCTTGAGTTTATTATTATTGGTACCTTGGCATTCTGAGCTTTCTGGGAGCCGGTTTCATCCTGGCGATTGTAGCAAGCATTTTAATTGAGCTAAAATTAAATTAAACTAGACAGAACAAGCTAAAACCGTCCGTGTTGAAAAAGAAAGAAAAAAGAAGCCCAAATCGCCCTTGTAAGTAGTAGAAAACAACCTGAAAGAAACAGGCTAATAGTTCAATTACAAGAAGAAGAAGACAAATATTATGTATCAGATTTAAAAGGAAACCCATACAAAACGTATATACAAAGAAAGGTGTATAAATAGAGGGTGCACTAGAATAAACCTCGCTCGGCCTCTCGCTGGATGCCGGCGGCGCCTGGATTGAATATGGAGCAACCCACGAAACTGGGCTGTACTGTGGGTGTGACTTCAATTGTCGGAACGAAACTAAAATTGCTTATATTGCGCTTTTCAGGTAGAAATTTAATATTTTCGTTCTACGGGAATATTTGTGCGGGATGTATTTCGAACTTGCCTCAGGTCTGTTCGCTAAAAATCATTTTCACCAAGTAAGTTGAGTTTTAAGTTACTTTCTTCTCTCTGCCTCGGACTAGCGGGAAGAGACGGTTTTAGGGAAGGTATTATCACCGGAAATCGGCTCGGAACATAGGTGTAGGCCTTACTTTCCCACCACAAATCGGCTCGACAAAGGAATAGGCTCAATAGAGAATCAGAAGCAGTTTACCACTAAAAATCGGCTCGACAATATATCGGTTACCGGTTTTGGGACCTCGGAATGGTTCCTAAATTTCGGAAGTTTTCTCGAGATGAGCCCTAAATCCAAGTTATCCTAGACAAGCTGGGTATTACCCTTATATACCCATTTGAGGTTACTTTGTAATTTGATTATATTCTGGGGGGATAGAAATGGGGCTGAGCTCCCGGTATGTGCTGCGCATCTCGGCGTATCGCTGGCCTTCACTGAGAGCCAGCTAGTGCACGCACGGTGAATATTTAAACAACAGGACGATAACTTGCAAATTGTAAATGCTATTGTTTATGTAAAATATGTAATTTGCACGGCGCTAACTTCAACTTCACTCTTCAGAATTTTGAAATCCCTTGGCCCTATCATTTTTGGTAACTTTTGATTTACAGTTGGTATCTTCTTTTTCAAGATTTGACAGTTACTTTCAGTTTTCATTTTAAAAAATGGATTGTTGACATTGCTCCGAACTCCTCAACACATTCTTAGGTGTTGGTGCACCTTCTGAGAGCGAATTTCGTCCTCGAAAGTCATCGGTAATAAGGTTTTTCATTTGTGTGTGGGTTTTGTGGTTCGCTGAGATCTGACTGGCTAAACCATGACCTCACAGTATTGAAAAAGCAACTAAACTTTAGTCATTCTACGTTTTAGCTGTAAACAATTACGTCCACCTTGCACGTTGCTTGCTATGTTTTGTGTTTATTTCAGGCCTTCAATTTCTTCAGTTGCCGTCAAGTGATTTGGGTACCAGAATACCAAGGAATATGTGACATTACTTTGGGGAAGACGAATTAACACCCGCAATGCTTAGGAACACCTCTATGGGATTTGTCTTTGAAGTCCAGCAACAGACAAAATTATCTAGGCGGCTTTGTACGAAACACAGGATGAGAAAATAAATAATAATAATATATTCACAAGATGATCTGCTACATTTGAAGCCCCAAGCACGATAACAATCAAGAATATCTGTATAAATTTCTTTCAGTGTTAAATCTTTACTTTGTAGGCACGATATGTAATGAATGCATAAAAAGCACTGTTTTCTATTTTTCTCTATTTTCAACATTAAAATTATTAAAGTTCGCATTTGACAGTAGAGATTCGTGTAAATTCAATAAAAAATTCATAATTCACTGAAAAAATACTGAAGTTGTAAAAAAGCATCCAACGTTAAATAACTCTATTTTCGTGTAAAACGTTTTAACAATATTAATTTAACTGTGAAATTGGCTTGGACGTTGTTTAACACCGGATATTGCTCAACACGAAATAGAGGACAATTTAACACCAAATTAATTATTGTTTCATTATTTATTTCTAGTTTACAACTGGGTTAATACAATATGTCAAACATATGTTCAATATATCAATCAAGTAGCTGTGAGCAATCAGACCTAAACGATTAATTATTATTCCGCAGTATCCTGTACTAAATACACTGAATTCTCTATTTTTTTAAACGGCAGACGCGTGCGTTCCCATAAATCGTGATTTATACTGTTAAGTTAAAAATTTACAACCCCAAGTTGGCGAGACAATTATTTATGCTGTACAAACCCAGGATTTATTATTTAAATTTACTCTAAAATACCTTTGTATGATACGCTGAACCAAATACAGCACACAAACTTTAAGACTCTTAATGAACACAATACAAATGACAGAACAAAGCTGCTCTTGCACTATAAAAATTCAGATAAGTTCAAGGTTCTGTACCAGGGTATTTAAGTATCAAAAACGTGGCCCCACCAATGCATGTCAGGTAAAATTCCGCATAGAAGCTAAAGAAACGCTGGTGGTTATTAATCAGACAACAAACAAACCTTTAATTTCCTCTCACTGTGCAATTTTCACTTTGTCTCAGCTACATCGTAGTTTATATCGATGTCAGTGAAGGCCTTTAAATGTTTGCTTAGTGGACTCTCGGGCCAGAATTACCAGTTTTCAGTTGCTTGGTGCAGCTTCAGGTAAGTTCTTGGAGGTGCGGTTTACCAATATTTTCTCATTCTTGCTAAATATTAGGTTGACGTTGAACCATTCGCATCCTGAGCTTACCTCTCCTAGTCAAATTCCACAAAAAATTATTTGTGTGTGATTTATAGGTGTTAGGATTACATAGAATCGATATTTCGTAGATTTATTATATCAGCTGCTGTTTGCGAAGAAGTCAAGGATCCAGTACCTTCAATCAACATAAATGCCTTTTATGTATGTAGAACTGCCAGTTTCAGATATTTAACAAAACACAAAAATAATTTTCGAACTGACATATAGCGCTTCGTTTATTTAATAGAGCTCTAAATTACACAGCTTAGCTTGATAAGGACAAAATGACACTGTTTTTGGGTTTAAACATAAGGAATATAGCTTCAGCTAGTGTTTTATTTATAACATTTGCATCTCATAGGTCGAAGAAAAAGTGGGCTGACTGATTTTGACCAATAAGAGAAAAAAACACAAAATTGCAAAACAATTAAAAACTAATATTCACTGAAACTGCTATATAATTTTAGAAATTAAACCTACAAATATACCAAAAATTTGTTTTCAAATAAGAAACATCTTGACATTTTACTTTGCAATGCTCCGCGGTGTATTTATTCAATAGTAGCACTAATTAATATTGCCCAAATAATTAGCAGCTCCAAATTGGGTCCAGGTTCGAAATAAATTTACCCTGACTGATTTAATGATTACAGTTTAACAGAAATTACATTTATTCATCCCTATGTACAGTTCAAGTGTTAAGGATAAAACTAAATAAGAATGTAAATTATCTATAATCATATATACGAAATAAATTCTTATTATAATCCACTTCCGGCTAGGCCACCCAAATGACAGGCGCGGGTTCGGTTCTCCACTGGTTGACGGGCACTGGAATGTCCACGGTAATTGGCGGCTGTTGGTAGTACTACGAATTTAAAAGATGGTTACTTCAAACATCAAAACAAGTGCAATGAATACTTACTATTTAATGAAACCAAATAAATGTTTATATACCACCTTGAGTTACTTTCTTGTGAAAGCGACGTGTTTTCCACGTGCCCAGCTGTGGAATTCGGGGTACTGATAGCCGCGGACAGTAAGACAGTGAGTCCTTATTGATATCGAGAGACAGCGCGTGTTAAGGGCGTAAATTTCTACTCAAGGTACGTTATTTTAGGCCCGAGGAAATCGCCTATTATGCTTGGAAGTGCAGATCGCGTTTCGGCCAAAAGAATTTGGCGCGGCGGAGCTGTGGAATTACAAAAGGGCATGCACGTTCAGGAAAATTATGTACTACACAATTTAATTCGGTTTCTGGGAAGTTTTAGCGCTGTTCGACTACGGCGCCGACTTCTAGGCACCCGCTGGTGACAGTTACTAAGTTACGGGGAGGTTCGTGGCTAGGAGTTGGCCAAACACACAACGGGCTTGAATCCTAGGTATGCGTTGCTTTCAGAATTTGTGGGGGCTTCGTCACGCTGAATTGGCTAGAACGGAGGACCCCGTTTTCCAGATATACGTCGCTTTCAATTACGAAATTATTGAGAAGTTGGTGACTATTTACCTAAAATATATTTACCCAGAGGACGGATAATTATTTTTAAACAGCGGGACGAGTTAACTAAAGGTTATTCTTCATTAGTCTGAATCGAGATCTCCTAGAATAATTTTAGTAAAATTTCTGGTGGCCCAGCTGGGGCAGGAGCGGAACGGTCCCCCAGCTGAGGTCCGCGGGTCAGGTCGGAGAACCAAAGTTTGCTTTCCCGGAAGGAATTCTCTCGAGTTCGGCGAATAATTTGATTTTATAGCTAGCTCTCGAGTACCCTCTCTGGCATCAAGGCGGGAGTAGAAGCACGCGACGGACACTTTCTCGTTGCTTTCGCGCATAGCGGCGAACTACAGTTTCGGGCAGGCTGAAATTTTATAAAGTTTAAATGCGAAATTTTAAATGCACATAATATTGCATTATGATTTTTTCGCATTTCAAATAGGAGTGAAATGTTACAACTTGGCAGAAGATCAAAAATGTAATTTACTCACTTATTTAACTACACAATTCTAAATAACTTAAATTAAGCTATTCTAACATTAAACACACCCTCTTTTCTTACTGTGCGAATTTATATCGTATTTAAATCATATGAATTATAAGCACTTCGCGATTTGACAGGTGAAAACATGTGTATTTTACAATATTTTCCTTTAACGTTTTATAGGCTTAAGCTAACATTATATTTGTCCTTCTATTTTCTTACTTGCATCACATTTATAATATTAATTTTAAAGACAGTCTAAACAAACATAAATAAGAAACGATATTTTAAGGCCAGAGCAAAAATATGGAATATAGAATACCGCTCCAGGGACTATATATAAGTGAAATTGTATATCATTCCGATATTATTTGGCTGAGAAAATTCAAATTATAAATAATGTTTCTTTGATTGAATATTTGAAGTTAAATACGTAATGTGACTAGCATACACTATATATTATAATTACTTAGTAATAGGTTGCGTAATGAGTTGTTGAAAGGCTGTGTTTCCGCGGAATGTGAGGAATGTGGTGACTGATAATGATTGTGAAATGTATGTCGATTGTGTGAATGTATTAGTTATTTAAGAATAGATTAACTTTGTACTTCGAACATGTAACATCTATATTATACATTAAATGTCTAAAATTCTACCATGGTTTTGGTTGTAATCTCGATTTAATGAAATCGAATCTAAAGTGATTGCGATCACAGCACACATAATCTCACTAATGACCACCCTTAGTTTTCTTGGAAATTTTTCTTTGAAATCTCACGAGTTGCAAAGGTGTTTACAAACCACATTAATTTCAATTCAACCATGAGAAAACACCCTCGGAAAGCTAATTCAAGATTAGAAATGGTGCTTATTGTGCCAGTATCTATGTTGGTCCTTATTCACAGCAATATGTAGTGATATGATAATCTATATTTTGCGACGGCTGTCTGTTGGAAAAGTTATTCCTATAATATAAAAATACTCTAATATGCATTTTACGGTTGTAATAAGTTATGCAAAATTATTAAAAATGTTCTCTTGAACTCCAATTATTAAACATCATTGGATCGCTACCCTATTAAATTATATACACGGCAGTTTGGAACTTTCTTATTAGTTTATTACTCAAATAATGGCGTAAATGTTGGAACTGGTACCTACAGTTTTTTGCTTAAACATAATTCTACATTAGTCGATAAATCTGTTACTTAAATAGATATATGCCGCAGTATTTCTTTGTTAATTTATTATGCATCCGTCGAATCTAAATTGAACTGTGTCTAAAGGGAGAATTCCACTTCTGTGGGAAAAAATAAATAAGAAGTTAAAATAAGAGTAAATAATATATGATATTCGATGTCAGAAACCTCCGGCCTCGTAAAACACACTGGAGTAATTTCCACTTTGTAATTATTTAACTAAACTAAAAAATTACAGCCTTGGAAAATTTCAGTTTCTTTGCAAGGAGCTAATTAGTAGACGTGGTTGATTGTATCGAATTTACCCTCGGCTAATGTTGCATATTAATCCAACCTTCACCTAAGTTCCTGCCTACACAGTTACAGCTTCGACAATTAATTTAATTGCAATCCTAAATAGCCTAAATATTAGCTTACTCAAACATTACATAGCCGCGGTTTCAATTACTACTGTTTGATTAGTTTTTGAATTAGTAACTCAAACCAACACAATTACAATTATCTACCAACTTCACGTTCTGTTATTTTACGCCATCACTTAATTTAGTGAACGAATCCTGCGCAACAAATGCTTCCTGTCAGAAAAATGATTTAACATTGCGCGAAACAGAGTTTCCAATTACGCGAAGGGGATGATAACATAAACACGAGTCTTTAACAACTGTCGCCCTCAGCTTTAGGATGTACTATAATTACTAAGCGGGGGGTTCTATATTGCATCTAGTTACCTTCGCTTTCGGTGTCACTTCCTTGTCTCCGCAAGGCAAACAGCGGTCCTTGCTCCACAGCTCAAAGCAAATCAAAAATTGTGTCAATAAACGAAACGATCCCCCCGCGACCAGCCATTCTTATTATGCGCTAATTTTGCTTCTCGAATGAGTTTTTTCCTTTAATTATGCCGCAGTCCTGTGAGGATTACTTGCATAATTAATGTTCTCGGTCTTACTGTCACAGCGTTATCCAACTTCGCGGTAATTAAAGTCACATCTGAACCAACTCGGGCTCCTTTGTTGTTGATACTCCTCCGCTGTGTCTGGAACTTTCAGATGAAAACTAGTAACTAAAACTTTCAAGATTATGCCGCCTATTTTATGAGAAAAGTTTTTATCTCATTTTCAATAATTTCAGAGGCGCTTTTATCAAAAACTTAACCGTATAATAATGGCGAGCTTTACGCCACTGAATGGCACGGATACCTTTCATTAAACCGAGAACTATCTTCGCAGTCTATTTTTAAGAAAAGTTTCTCCCGAACTTCCCTCGCTTTGATTGCTTGTTTCCATCTTCCGAGGCAAAAAGGGCTGTTATGTATGACAAGACGCGAGGGAGATAAACGGTGACCATTTAATAAATCACAATTTGTGCGCGGTTCCGGGAAATTATTAATTATTCCGACAAAAGCCAAGACATGAACTTCGATAATACATCGACTGTACAAGGGAACGGTGCACTGCAGCCGCAGCTCTGATTAACAGCCAAAACAATTAAGATAAACGGTCTTTGTCCTTCCGAAATGAAGGGAATTTCCTTGCGAGTCGAATTTTATTTCCTCCCTGGAGCTTTGAGACTATCCTGTAAAAATCTCAGTAGCGCAAGCTCCTTTTTAGAATATGCGGATGTTTGGATAAAACAAACATGCGCGATTTCTGTATGTTCAAATATAAGACTCCCTGATTGCTCTTTAATGATTTATTAAGTACCCCGGGGGCGCTTTTATTGATGGACAAGCCATGGTGCATTCTTTGACGGCAAAAAGATAAATCTCCCCTAAGGCATTAAATAGGGTGGAACGATACTGAAGCTAAATGAATCCTCTTGCAGGGGCAGGCGCTAAAAAATTCCGTATTTAAAGAATGGGGAAAAGCCGAATGAAACGCTATG
>CALNHX010006426.1:0-89770 GCA_940337035.1 Agriotes lineatus | reverse complement strand
TTTCTTTATTAACGACGTTAATAGCTATTTATGCAACAAGTGCTAAACGTTCACGTTTATACACGAGACATGAAAATTATGAAACGAAGCCGAAGGTTGATGAAACTCAACTCACCATGTCTCGTGCATAAACCACTTTTAGCATGAGTTGCATACAATATTTTTTCTACGACCTTAATTTTACTGTTATTAATCCATAAATATCGATTTAACAAAGGTTTGCATCTATACGACACTTATAATTTATGTCATAATAAACAGTAGGCCATGGAACGCGGGCGAATGTTTGCGGAGCCAGTACTGTCAAGGTCATTTACGAAAGGTAATTATTAATACTACACATCTGACTGTATTCATTACATACCGCTTTAATTATTTCAAAAACACTTTACCTGTAACGCAAGAAGTAACTAGAATAACTTTACAACTTCACTTCCAGTTCGAAATTGTAGTTTTATATCCTCACTTCACTTTATACCACACATGCGCTAAAAGTAAACAGCTGATCTCTTTAACCACGCTAAACTATAAAACGTCACTTTTAGTGAAACAAGCTAGCGCTAAAAGGCCTACTTTTAGTAGTGGTCGTAGATAAAAATCTTTTCTTCTGTACCTAACTGATTTACTTACAATTGATTTGAAATATAATTTTAATTATAGTAAGGCTACATGTGAGGTGGGCTAAAAAGCTAATATCCACTAATTCTTGAACATGCATTTTATTCGTAATATTCAAAATAAGGATTTCCCTTCAAAAATAACGTTATATGATTTTTTCCAAGATGGCAGCTACATCACATCGCACAAGTGCTGGGTTTTGTGTCTGGTACATCAATTAATGCAGGGTTGTATTTGGTCATGTAAAAACACTTGGAGTGAGTGCCGTACTTGGGTAAGTGTCTTGCACAACTATATGGTGGTGCAACTGTTGTGGACAATTTAACGGAGTCAAACGTTATTTTAGAAAAGTTGTGCGTTTTTTATTCAAGTTCCAATATACACATTAATTATGTAAGGTACATGAAAACTCAGAAACAATATTTTCCAAACAAAAAACTAGTTCTATACTAAAACTAAAACAAATGTGTTTTGCAAAGTTGGACAAGCCAAATTCACGGTTGTTTAGCAATTGAGAAGACATTGGAGCCGATTTTGGATTTATTGCATAATGACGAAAACGAAGGAAAATTAAATGGGCGAAAATATCCCGAGGCTCAAGGATTACTGTCCTAAAAAGAGTTTTTGTCTCTGAGTAAAATTTAGATTTCGTAGCGAAAACACAAGTTATTTAATGTCACAAAAATAGGTTGAGAGTGTCAGTTACACACTTACTTTTTTTATAGAAGTCCGTGAATATGTCGCTTATTGGCAACAATAGTTATTTATGTATTAAGGGCGTAATCAATAGATTATAGCACGAGGGAATGTTTAAAGCTCGACTCGAAGCGAAGAGCATTAAATTTCTTGAGGGCTATAATCGTGATTACGCACGTGGTACATACAACGTTTTATTTCATTTTAGTCCTCAAAATGGACAAAATTCAAGGATTCAGTATTTCGGCTACAGATTACTGCGTCGTCGTTATGCTGGTGCTGTGCATTTCTGGTGTGCTATGGCTTCTATGCAGATTGTTGGTGTTGCTATACTACATTACATTGTTGGTGGTTGCTATACTGCTTAGCAACTTTATAGGCCCTAGGGCTATAAAAGCCATTTTACGCCCTCTATCGAGGGCCAATAGACCAAATTGTAGTTCCAAAATGAAATAAAGGAGTTTTACACGCTCAAGTACGTCAACTTTTATGCAATCTATTTGATTATATGCAATCAATTTTCGTTTCGAAATCTGAATATTAATCTATTATTTTCATGTTTAAAGAAATCAGTGATATGTAACAAAATAGAAATTTCGACGTGTTATAGAAAGTGTTAAGGTGCAATTTTCATTGAAAATTGAAAATTCAAATTATTTCAACGAGCATTATGAAGCAGCTGTTGAAACAGCCAATTCATGCCATATAGTATATATGAAACTAACAAACGTGTAAATCGTTTTATTTGTTCCTCACTTGTAAACATGAATTTATCAAGTCACTGTATTCACCTTGAAAATGTTTCATAACTGGCTAGCCAGTAAATTTTTTACTGGCTAGCCAGTTATATTTTACAAGCGTGCTCATAGATAAATGATAGCGTGCAAAGCCAGAGTTGTCTTCCTTAGTATGTGTGGTAGTGATGAATTTAGTTGCTTGTCAGTTTGACATTTTGAATAAACGGTAAATTTCTAGTTATTTACAAGTTAGGAACAAATAAAATATAGAACAATACACGCCAGGTAACCATTTTTACTGGCTCAAGGATATGACAGGCTCGCCTAAAAGCTCGCCAGTCATCCCAATCCTATCGCCAGTAAAAAGTGTTTTACCTGTCTCCTGTCTTGTAATGTAAAATACTATTTCCTACAGCTGTACGCTTTATTTGATATTACGTAATTAAAACGTCCTTGAATACGGTTGGGAAGGACTCAATTACCAGAAACAGTGCGCTTTACTTTCGCAACACCCACGTGTGCTTTTGGTTTTCACAATGTCAAAGTGAAAAAAAATTAACAAGGCGAACAATTTTGGTATTTCTTTCCTATACCGTGTGTCCACAGGGTTTCATACTATGGAATCAGAGCAACGTTAATTTATCCCAAAGATCAGCTCTTGCTTTTACGAAAACAGATTAATGACAAACCCTACTATATTTATTTTTCTATGGCAATAAACGATTAGTCGTATTCGATGTTGGTACTCCCCCACCCACTAGAGCAAATAATCCTGATATTCAACTTGACGTATGGTGTCAAATTCGACGATAGCAGGTTAGGTTTTGCGTCAGTTTTAACACAGGCTGACGCAAAACCCAACCTGCTAAACTCGAATTTGACATAGACTTACAGTGCCACCAACATATTGTAACGTTTCACTCCAAATTAAGCGCGATCAAAGTTAATTTAAAATTAATAGCGCTTAATTTTCGTCTAGGCCAACAATGAACGTAACAACAATGGAAATTTTTCAAAGCGCTCGAACTGGCAAGATTAGCGCTAGCCCCTCGATCGACGCGAGCGGTACGGAGAATCGGTTCTCCGCGCAGTCCTTCCTTAATACACGAGAAGTCCCGAGAGCCGATCGCCGCGTTTAAAACAAAATTCGAGCAGCGGACTCGGGGAGAACTTGACCAGAATTTTAACCGGGCTTCGAGCCGCCCTCAGCGGCTGGACGCCGCAGAACATTCCGGATCTCCAACCTAAATTAACCAGGGCCTTCAGCCAAACTCGGACCAGAAACTGACCTGAAGAATTCGAAATATTAACTCGATTTTCCCCAGGTACCTGCCTATATAAACGTATTTCTGGACTCGGACTGCGTTTATTAGGATTTATTCGTAAATTGAAAACAATAAATTTATTATACACAAATCTGGGAATCGGATTGTGTAAGTTTTGTTCTTACAATTCCGTAAAATTTGTCACGAGCGTTCGCATGCGAATTAAGCTTATATTTGGGCTATCGAAATTACTTAATTTCGTAGACGAGCAATTCAGGTAAACTTACGGAACGAATAAACCCCAATGGAACTTGGCTGGGATATCGGCGAGTTTCAATTGAGTTTATTCCGTAGGAATAAAGCTAACATTCAAATACAACATCCACGAACGTTGAAATAGCAATAAATTCAAATTCAGTAAAGCCACAAAACACCTGTCAGAATACAATTAACGTTGCATATACTTCAGAGTACTTTAAAGCAAACTTCATTTGCATTAAATATTTGCAAATTTTAGGATCAGTTCACTTTTCCTGTGAAAGACAGTAAACCGTTGTACAAATTCGATACTTACCCTGTGATAGCTTATATTATAGCGGCCTTCACACGCGCCGTTCTATAAGATAACCTCGAAAGGAATTTTGACCCACGGTCAAAGGTCGACTGCACTCTTAACATATCACTGGGAGTTACACGTGTACAGATGTGTATTTAATTTAAACAAACTATAGTTCCGATCCAGTCGCTTCATAATTAAAATAAATCAGAATTTTCCTTTTGTTTACACCGACACGCATTGACATATTTAATTTTTATTTTGGTTTCCAGTTGTACCAACTTGATCTCGCAGGCCTTATACGTCGAAGCTCACGGGCATACATCGGTGCACACGAGGTGGTCTACCGTCTCCGAAAACCAGGACGAAAAATCAAATACAATTAAACTGTAACTTTATACGAAGAACACATTCATTTTATTTTAGTTATGTACATTAGTAGGGAATAAATGTATATAGTAGTCAAACCTGTTTCTTTAAATCAGTCTAAGTGTGAGTAGTCAGGACCTGGACCCAATAAGCAGCTACCCGTCTTAAATTGGCATATTTGCTAATGCTACAGGGGCATTTTCCAAATTAAATATAACTTGAGATTATTACGAAGCCCCGGATAGCGTTGCAAAATGGCGTCCCCGAGCAGGGACCGAACTTTGACTGATTTAAAGAAAGTTTTCAGAAACCAGCCCAGTTTAGAACTAGAACCGACACCGGGATATAATTACAGGTTTAAATATTATGGTAATTATACGAGCCGCAGCTTGTCTTCTCCGTGGCGCCCGAGCATCTAGAAATAGTAGAGTATTAGGTTGTGTAAACGTAAGTTTCATATTCTAACGATATGTACAAACCCTGTTACAGCCTAGCTAGCCAGAAATTTACCAGAGCCCAGAAATGTCACTGATAGTCCAGGCCATCCCGAGGAATCCGAGATCCCAATATCCTTGTCCGGATAGATCTTCCGAAATTCCGTTCCCGCGTACTAGTCCGGAAATACCGCGTACCGTTCCAGTCCGCCGAAGTATCTGTCCGGGTAGAACCGCCCGCGAACACCGGATGTACCTGTAAGATGCATATAAAAGAGTATGTATGACCTGCCGCCCTGAATAGTATGAATGCTTACCCCTGACGCGCTCTCTTCTGAAGCGGACTCCTCGCTACCGTAAACCCGGAGATTAGCAGGAGGTTGTAGACTCATCGTCGAAGCTTGAAGGAGAAAATGTGGAAAGTTGAACTTCCTATACGAGCACCTGTAAAGCGAACCCCGTGCGCCTGTTTCCTGAAGATTGCATGCCCTTCCGTGGCCTCTGCACCAGTTCCCGAATGCTTTGCATGCCCTCCCGCGGCCGCTGCACCAGTTCCCGAATGTTTAAAAGCTTGCACGCCAATCCCGTGGCCTCTGCACTAGCTCCAGAATGCTTGAAGGTTTGCATGCCAATCCCGTGGCCTCTGCGCCAGTTCCTGAATGTTTAGATGCTTGCATGCCAACCCCGTGGCCTCTGCACTAGCTCCAGAACATTTAAATGTTTGCACGCCCCTTCCGTGGCCTGCTCTAGCTCCAGGGAGTCTGAATGATCGTGCGCCTATACCGCGGCCTCCGCGTTTATTCGCTCCAGAGTATTTGAATGTATACGCGCAGACCGCGCACCCCGGCATTCGCTCCAGAATGTTTGAATGCACCCTGTATATTTCTTGAGTTGTATTCCGAGATACCTGTACGCCGACACCGCGGCCCAGTAGTACTCCCGTCGAATAGCAACGAAAGGACATCCCTCTCCGCCAGTAAAGCATTTCGCTTGCCCTAGTGTGGCATACGCCTGTCGTACGATTTTTTTTCTTTTCTCGCCTGTTAGTAGCCCTGGTGACAGTCATCTTATCTTGAAGAGTGATCTTGTCTCCGTAAACCCGGGTGACGGCAAGATATTGTAGGTTCAACCCGCCGAAGCTTAGATAAGAGTGCCTGAAAAGAGTATGTGTTTACACAGCAGCTTATAGATTTAACCAGTCGAGAATAAAAAGTTCTTGCCCCGTAAAAACGTCCCGACGAACCAGTAGCCGAGCTCCAGGTGTTTTCGCGACCACTTCTTCGCCGGTATTCCATCGCTTTCCGAAGAGAGAGGCCTGTGTAACGTTTCACTCCAAATTAAGCGCGATCAAAGTTAATTTAAAATTAATAGCGCTTAATTTTCGTCTAGGCCAACAATGAACGTTACAACAATGGAAATTTTTCAAAGCGCTCGAACTGGCAACAGCGCTAGCCCCTCGATCAACGCGAGCGGTACGGAGAATCGGTTCTCCGCGCAGTCCTTCCTTAATACATGAGAAGTCCCGAGAGCCAATCGCCGCGTTTAAAACAAAATTTGAGCAGCGGACTCGGGGAGATCTTAACCAGAATTTTAACCGGGCTTCGAGCCGCCCTCAGCGGCTGGACGCCGCAGAACATTCCGGATCTCCAACCTAAATTAACCAGGGCCTTCAGCCAAACTCGGACCAGAAACCGACCTGAAGAATTATAATATTAACTCGATTTTCCCCAGGTACCTGCCTATATAAACGTATTTCTGGACTCGGACTGCGTTTATTAGGATTTATTCGTAAATTGAAAACAATAAATTTATTATACACAAATCTGGGAATCCGATTGTGTAAGTTTTGTTCTTACAATTCCGTAAAATTTGTCACGAGCGTTCGCATGCGAATTAAGCTTATATTTGGGCTATCGAAATAACTTAATTTCGTAAACGAGCAATTCAGGTAAACTTACGGAACGAATAAACCCCAATGGAACTTGGCTGGGATATCGGCGAGTTTCAATTGAGTTATTCCGTAGGAATAAAGCTAACATTCAAATACAACATCCACGAACGTTGAAATAGCAATAAATTCAAATTCAGTAAAGCCACAAAACACCTGTCAGAATACAATTAACGTTGCATATACTTCAGAGTACTTTAAAGCAAACTTCATTTGCATTAAATATTTGCAAATTTTAGGATCAGTTCACTTTTCCTGTGAAAGATAGTAAACCGTTGGACAAATTCGATACTTACCCTGTGATAGCTTATATTATAGCGGCCTTCACACGCGCCGTTCTATAAGATAACCTCGAAAGGAATTTTGACCCACGGCCAAAGGTCGACTGCACTCTTAACATATCACTGGGAGTTACACGTGTACAGATGTGTATTTAATTTAAACAAACTATAGTTCCGATCCAGTCGCTTCATAATTAAAATAAATCAGAATTTTCCTTTTGTTTACACCGACACGCATTGACATATTTAATTTTTATTTTGGTTTCCAGTTGTACCAACTTGATCTCGCAGGCCTTATACGTCGAAGCTCACGGGCATACATCGGTGCACACGAGGTGGTCTACCGTCTCCGAAAACCAGGACGAAAAATCAAATACAATTAAACTGTAACTTTATACGAAGAACACATTCATTTTATTTTAGTTATGTACATTAGTAGGGAATAAATGTATATAGTAGTCAAACCTGTTTCTTTAAATCAGTCTAAGTGTGAGTAGTCAGGACCTGGACCCAATAAGCAGCTACCCGTCTTAAATTGGCATATTTGCTAATGCTACAGGGGCATTTTCCAAATTAAATATAACTTGAGATTATTACGAAGCCCCGGATAGCGTTGCAATATTATTCATGCGTTGTATATCCATGACCATTCAAAAACGTTCGAAGGCAATCTTCATTACCTAGAATTTTGTTAGCAGTATCAATCTTATGCTGCACTGAATCCTCAATGTAGTTTTCTGCTATTGTACTTGATCGCGAACCACCATGCCGTTTGACATTTATCAGATCTGCTCCAGTATCCGCCAGCAATGTGGCCGAGGATCTTCTGAAACAGTGGCCGGTGTAAAGTTTCTGATTTGGCAATTTTAAAAATTCCGCAATCTTTTCTGGAATTTTTCCTATGGTGTTGATTCCAACCGGCTGCACGGAGCACTTCCCACACCTGTACGTCAAAAAGAAGCGGTGGTGGTCTACACCTTGGGGTCGAAGAGCGACGTATTTGCGATAAAGGTCCAAAAAATTTATAGGATTTGAAGATGTAGACGTTACTGTAAATTGTCTAGATATTTTTGTCTTGGTATCAGGTATATTTACAATTATAAATGTGCCTTTGTTTTCGATATGGTCAATAAGAAGATTTGTGAATTCCATTCTGTGACAGGCTTCCGAAATTCCAGGAATCGCAGCCACCTGCAGTAAATAAAAACAAATTAGAGCAATTGCTAGCAAATATTTGAAATGTCATTAGTTACCTTCATCATCAAAAATGCACTATCGTCGGCTTCAATCAAAAACTTGTAAAATTCATCTCTACTCAACATTTTTTATTTCTTGCTTCTGAAACCATCATTTTGCCGCTTCAAAAGAGCAATTAATTTTGAATATTGTTGTATGTTCACATTTTCGTTCAGATTGAGTGTCGATTTTAGCACTGAGTAGTGACTCCACAAGCTTGAGGCTTTATACTTTTTAGATTTTTCTACAAAATACGCTAGAAGTACGTGCTCAGAAAGCCTTTTCACATTCTTTTTCTTGCACCAGGATGTAAAATTCGTATATACCATGTCATATCTTGCCTTTGATTTTGCAGGTAGTAATACTCCTACAACTTCACTGGCGGCTTCACAAAATCACTATCAGAATCAATCATTTTTAATTATTTTTTCTTGTACGGAATTCCAATAAACGTAGCACAAGCCGTTGCAAAATGTCACTTAAAACAATGAAGCAAATAACAAACTATAACAATGCCTTAAAGCAGCAACTTGATGCGGTAGGGTCCTAATTTTTGTAAACACCGATTGTCGATCATGTTTTATTAATTTATTCAATTTTCACAGAAGTAGGAAAAACCTTGTTTACAACACATGCCGAAAAAGGTTACGTGGATTCGTGTAGATTACAGCGCTCGGCTTCGCCTTGCGCGTTAAACCCTGCACTTGTACGTAATAATGCTTTTTCGGAACTTGTTATAAATAGTATATTACTTTACAAGGGATGTAGGTAAGAGTTACCCTACCGAGGACCGTTTGATGCCTGAGTGAGCGAAGCGAACGAGGTTTGCAAGGTTCGAGGTAGTGTAAATCTTTCTTCATCCTGTGTAAAGTACATAATTTTTTTCACTACCAATATTTCTTTTTGTAAAGTAAATGGTAGGTAATAACCTGGCTTAAAATTAGACATTTGCTAAATTATAGTAGCCTTATAGCGCTGTGACGTTTTGTTTGACAGTTATAAGTGCACTGTGAAAAATTCTTGGAAAAAATGCGTGAATACGATTGAAAATGCTATTTTGTGAGCTTTGTGCTTGTATTATGATTAAAAATGGATAATAGTACGAACGACAATGGTTTTCTTCGAGTTAACCAAGTGGCAGACATGGCATCTTATCAGTTGTAATACATGCGGGATGTAAGTAATTCACTTCTCTAGGGAAGTAAGTACATTGTCATGGAAACTGTAACAAATTTTTGTAAATGTAGCCTACATCCCTCAAACTTGACAGTGTAAGGATCACTTACAAAGAAGGTAGTGAAAAAAATAATTATTTTGTAGTTTTCATATTGTTTGTCGTCTGCATAATATACCCAACTACTTCAATATAAACCTGCATAGATTTAATTGATAGATACCTTTATGCTAGTTAAAAAAATACTAACGCTAAAATAATGTCGGCCCACCTTCAAAATACAATGCCCAGTACTGGGTGCACCCCAGGAAGAAAGTCTAGTGACATCACTGAATACTCACATGTATGGCATATGTTATATTTTTCGGCCAACCAATATTAAACTTCTGCCTGCTAATAATATTTTGAACCACGGAATTCCAACTTTGGGGAACAATAATTCAGAGAGATACAATTTAGCGGCTACACAGTATATACACCAATCAAATCAACGAATGTTTCCTTCTTTCGGAAACAAGAAATTCAATTATTCTTTAAAAAATATTTTTATTTCTCCTAAGGAAATCATTGCTTGAAGTTCAAGTTCAATTCTGCTTTCAATTCAATCAAAATATTTGCATATTCGCGATATGATGACCTTCGCCAAAATATATATTTATTTTCCGGCTGTGATACCGTTTACATTTATGCATTTCCGCTGTTGATACGATAACGACGGACATATTAAACAGTTTACATCCTCTCAATGCAGCAGGCATAAAAATAAATAGAAATACCTACAGTAACCGACATTCCTGCAAATTATCTAAAAGATATTTATCCAAGTATATTTAATTAGAAGTACCCGAAATCGCAACAAAATCGGAATGGCGTTGTCTACGTAGTCAAAGCTGAACATAACGTAGGTAGATCTGCAGATTTAAGACGGACACGGTATAACGTATAACGCGTATACAGAACACGCAATCAGATATATGGTATAAGAAATTATACTGCATGAGGTGGAAGCGATGGTAAAAAACATAATTGCGAGATCACACAAAAATGTCTAATATAATCCGTATACCTGAGTGCAAAATATTCAGAACTATTATTAAGCCGCAAGTGATTTTAATAGTATCTAATCATTTCAAGTTATAGAAGTGTTAGTTCGTTCTAACTACAAAATTGTATTTTATTCTAATTTACTAATGGAAAAAATGGAATATGTTACTAGATATTTCGAAGTCCTACGATTCCTATGAAAATGCCGCTATGGCTTTAATTGAGTTTTCAGCTTGACGAGATTAAGACGAAAATAAGCCCTAAAGTAACGTTTTGTAAATAATTTTTTACAAATGGGTTAAAAGCTAGATACAGTAACTAAACAAGATTCTACAAAGTTTCGGATTAAGCTGTGCTCCTTGTGGGTGCCTAAAAGCCTTACAAAAGTTAATCTCGCCCAGCTATTGACAATACATACTTTACTAAGCAACTTTACAAATGCAGTCATTATTGCTAGAGGAGTTGACAAAAGCCAGGCGAAATGAAACATTCTCTAGTTTGAATAAGGCGGCGTTTTTCCGTGTCGACAGCTGGAGCTGATTGACATGTCTTTACAAATTCAATAAAAAATAATCTGACTTTTTACCGGAGGAATTCACGATTTAGTTAAGATGTATAACTTCCACCCTGACCGCACCGAAATTTACTTACAGATTGTCGAACACTAAGCACTTAATCTTTTCTGAATAGCCGACTCATGTTATTTTAACCGCCTTGAAAGGGTGTTGAAAGGAAATAATAACTTCCTTTGTTGAGCAGAGGACATGCAAATGCTGCCACAGTGAACGTATTGTGGTATATTCGAGTTGTGCTACAATATTTTGTATATATAGTACAGCCTCTTATAAACGCTTATCGCGTAATAGTAATCAGTCCAACAAACTTCTCGCGGCTGCAATTGCATTCTGCAGTCCAGTAACTCCAAAAGTCAGATAATACGGTTATTGTCCCACGTCGGCTCTTGTCAACTTGTCAATCATTCACTCCCCCAAAAGATGCCATGACGACCTCCTACTAAACAATGCGTGCACCCGTGCATTTTCGGGAATAATAGGGACAATTATTTTCGAAGCAGTTGCCTTTATTTTTTTTTCTTATATACAGAGCGATTTAATAGCTGTGGTCATAGATTGTATCACAATAATTTGCAAAAAATACATATTTTCATAACTATTTTTTTAATGGAAAAAATATTTGACTTTATTCACAATGTCACATAAAAACTACCCTTATATGTATGTGGTCATAATTTTCAAATCGTCCTGTATGTTGTGTAATTTTCATGCACAACTTTATACATAATTACATTTAAAACAATCTGCATATACCTACTTGCAAAACTTTAGTGTTTCCGTGTGAGAAATAGTGCTTTATCGGTCATTCTAGATTATATCGAAGTATAACAAGAACGTCGGGGGCAGGATTATGATATTAACTTTTCTGATTAATTGATTAGAATCTTTCAGAATTGGCATATGACAGCGTCGTAGGGGAGATCCTCAGATAGCTGGGCTCGGTGTTTTTCAGTTGGTCACACACAGCAGGCTCACATTAAGTTGATTCATTATCCACAACGATTTTCGGGTTGTTTATCTTCTTGACATCATAGTAACAGTAAATTTGAAAACAATTGCATTGTATCTGAAATAATTGTAAATATAAAAGTTTTGAAGAGGTTTTAGTACACGTTTATACATGATCATGTAAACGTACAGTAGACTAGCTTTATAAATGCAGGCGCTTGAGAAAATAAAGACCCTGATCTTAGGAAATGCACAGAACTGTTCTGTAAAATATCAATTGAGATACTTCTGCGGAAGTGGAGATTACAGTTTAAGGGGTGTACTTGATAAAAATGTTCATCTGAGACGTTTCTACTGCAGTTATCTTCTACTTGGTTTGTCTGCGGTTAAAAAGAACAACTCTGGGATATCGTTTAGTAAATTCAGAAAGAAAATCATAAACATCCTGACATAAACTTGATTAAAATTGCGACTCTCGTTCTTCCTAGTTAACAAACTATATAAATAAGTTGCATCAGTAAAAAAAAATACCTACAGCCCGTAATAACTATTTCATTAATTAGAACTTAAAAATATAGGTATTAGAGAAACTGATTCAATACCTTAGTATTTCGACTAACAAATATGTTTCATTAAGCAGTAGCTAAATAAACCAACTGGATGAAGATACGTGGATATATGTACATACAGGGTGTCCCAAAACGTATCGGAAATAATATTTTAAGTAAGAATTCGAAATGTTATGTGTTAAGGACTTTATAAACTTTTGCCGCTTCTCTTGCATTCTGAATTCATACTGTGCGCAGTAGACTGCCGGGCGTGCTTCCGCTTCCAAAAACACTTACGTTTCATCTGTCAACGTGGCAGCATGCAAACCGGTCCGCTCTACGAAAGCTAATTCTTGTAAATGTTCAATGTGTTGTTTATTGCTAATAAAGTAACATATTTCCGACTTTCAACGAGTGTATTTATTCAGTGAAACCTACAATTCATACAGTCCACAAATTCCAAGGCGAGCTGGCAATCAGCAATTTTCCAAATAACGGAAAACTGAGAAGGCTACAAACATTGGTCCTACAGAGCCAGGATTAAAACCACATTAGGTCATTGCGAGTCCAAAACAGCGACAGCATTCGACAACATTGGTCATTGGCAAGTACAAAACCATATTCAGTTTGTATTGCATCGCATGCAATCGACCGCAAGGAGCAGCGTTCCAAATTCGCAGCAACGCGTGGAACGAAGAGGGCACATGCGGTGCCCGTAACGAGAGGAAGGAAGACAGCAGACGGTGCTACCAACGCCAAGTTCGTGCACGTGGGCATTACAGCTGCAAGCGAGACGGTAGTAGGAACAGAAAACCGGCAAGGCGGCACACACCAATATCAATGTAAGCCTGATTTTCCTATGCATAAATTTGGTTTATTTCGTCTGTGTTTGCATGTGTGCTTAATTTCAGCTGCGTATTATTGCGTAAACAAATGGTTTATGAGTCATATAAACATTTTAATTGCGTGAAATGCCAAGCTATTGTGTTTGTTAGCGATATCCCCTGCATGTTTCATACTGCAGTTACAAGTTAATCATCCCGCGTTGTACCGGGGTCGTTTTCTGCGTCGTAAGCTACAAGTTTCTCGCGTTGTTAGCAAGCGCTGTCTGCGTTATAAACAAATTCGCGCCAGAGGCGTGCGAAAGGGTTTTATCATTAAAGAATATTTCAGATTCTGCAAGTAGTAAGGCTACCACGCGTAGCATCTTGCCTGAAATATCACAGATAGTTGACCCGTTGGGTCCGCGTACCAGAAGCGTACAAAATTCACGCCAGAGGCGTACGAAAAGTTAGTTCGATCTGTTAAATTGTTTTTAATCTCAACAATTATGGATTCGCTTGTAAGAGCACGTGGCTCTATCAAGGGCAAGCTTACGAGTTTCGCAAAATACGTGCAATCGTTGCAAGCAATTTACGAGGTAGATCAATCGTTATCTAGCATTCAAATTATTCAGTTGCAAAAAAGATTGAATAATGCAGCCACATTGTTATCAGAATATGATGCGGTTCATGAACAAATTTTAGAAGCCAGTGAGGATGCAGAACGGGAAATGCAACAGCGAGTCGAATTTGAAGATTCTTATTATTTTGCAACTTCACTAGCTGAATATTTGATTAATGAATACAACAAACAGTCTGATGTTGCATTAGATCGTTCTGGATCGCCTGCTGGTAGCGTAAGATCAACGCATTCAAATTGCAGTTCACATTGCAATAATCAAGCTGTACGCCTTCCTGCCATTTCGATTCCCAAATATTCAGGGAACGTATCAGAATGGCTGGAATTTCGTGAGATTTTTATTAGTTTAATTCATGAGAATCAAGCGTTAACTAATATTCAAAAGCTGCATTACTTAAAGGCTAGTTTACAGGGTGATGCAAGCCAAATTATAAAAAGTTTAGAGTTTACTGCGGGTAATTATACTCTAGCTTGGGAGGCATTGTGCAATCGATACAATGATCCAAAAATTCTGGTTCATAACCACCTCAAGGCCATTTTCGAGCTTGAATCTTGCAGTAAGGAATCTGCAACTAAATTACGTACGATTAGCGATATGTTATTCAAACATTTTGCAGCAATCAAATCATTAGCTACCGAAAGCGAGCTTCTTGATTTTGTTATAATTTATGTAGTTTCTAAAAAACTGGACCCCACTACATTTCGTGAATGGGAGGTCCTTAGAAACCGGTCAAGTTCTGACCTGCCTAATCTTGATGAGTTCAAGGAATTCTTACAAAATACAGCAAATCTTCTAGAAACTCTAGAGGTAAAAGATAGCAAGCTTGTACCCGAAAGGTCTTCCAAGGTACATTCTAAATCATTTGTGTCAGGTACCCCTTCGTGTCCACTTTGTAAAGGATCTCATTCCTTGTACAAATGCGATAAGTTTGTCAAGATGTCTGTTCTTGACAGAAAGTCAAAGGCAAAAGAGCTCCGCGTATGCTTTAATTGCCTAACTCAGGGTCACCTTGCGAGCCTTTGTAGCTCCAAATATACGTGTAGAAAGTGCAAATCAAGGCACAACACACTTCTTCATGAGGATAAGCCTCAGAACGCTTCTTCTAGTCAACCAGGATCTGCGATGTCGGCAGAAACCCCTGTTGAACTAAACCAATCGATTTCGGCATTCTGTTCGAATGCTTTTCAGGTACTCTTACCTACGGCTACCGCTAAACTCATCGCTGATGATGGTACGCCTCATGTTGTGCGAATCCTGCTGGATTCCGGTTCCCAATCGAACTTCATACGTTCAGATTTGTGTAAAAGGTTGAAGCTTCCAATTCGCGAAGTCAACGTTACTGTTTCTGGCTTAAGTAAAGCCACTTCTCAAATCAAGGCTAGGTGTGATATCAAGCTGCAAGCCCCTCACACTTCATACGGCATTGGCCTATCCTGTCTTGTTCTCGATGAGATTACGGGTGTTACCCCAAGTTTTCGCGTCCAGCGAAACAGCTTCAAGGTTCCTGATAACATCAAGTTATCAGATCTGTCCTACGACCAACCGGGCACCATCGACATTCTGATTGGTTCGCCCATTTTCTGGCAGCTCCTTTGTATTGGACAAATTGGTCTAGGCCCAAATCTTCCCATCCTCCAAAAGACTCGTTTTGGTTGGATTGTTTCTGGCCCCACAGGCCCCCCTTCTGCGTACCCTGTACAGTGCAATCTTGGCACGATCGAGGATGCTTCTGACCCCATTGCTAGGTTTTGGCAACTCAAACATTACCCAGAGGAAAAGGTTCGCACAAATGAAGAGAACGCCTGTGAGGCACTTTTCCTGCAAAATACGCAACGAGAAGCGAATGGTCGATTCGTTGTCTCTATCCCTTTCAAGAAGCCTGTAGAGGTATTGGGTGATTCATTGCAAATCGCTCAGAAAAGATTCTTATCATTAGAGAAGCGGTTACAAGCGAACCCTGACTTGTCCAATCGCTATTCGAGTTTCATGAATGAATATTCTGAATTAGGTCATATGTCCGTTTCAAACCCTAATTCAAACGAGATATCCTATTATCTACCCCACCACGGAGTCTTAAAAGAGGAAAGCCTGACAACTAAACTCCGAGTTGTTTTCAATGGTTCTCAAGCAACCACTTCCGGGCAATCTCTGAACAGCATTCAGATGGTTGGCCCAACCGTGCAGCAAGACTTATTTTCAATTCTTGTTCGCTATCGCAAGCATTTATTCGCTATATCAGCTGATATCGAGAAGATGTATCGCCAGGTTCTGGTGAATCCTAGCCATAGGCCCCTTCAGAGAATCTTGTGGCGACCCTCCTCAGCTGAGCCTCTTCGGTCGTACGACCTGAATACGGTTACGTATGGCACCGCTTCAGCATCTTTTCTTGCTATTCGATGCTTAACCCAATTGGGCATCGAATGTGAGGCTTCAAATCCCGAAGTCTCTCGAATCATAAAGGAGGACTTCTACGTCGACGACCTTCTGACAGGTGCCGACACTCCTGAGAAAGCGCGTACTCTCTGCTCAAACTTGGATCAGATTCTTGAGTCAGGCTGCTTCAAACTTAGAAAGTGGATTTCTAACTCTCCAGAAGTTCTCGATGGAATACCAGATTCCGATTTGCATCCGGGTGTTCTTGATTTCAGTGCACATGAGCACACAAACACCCTTGGTTTGATTTGGTCCTTTAAAAGCGATCATCTGATGTTCAATATTTCAAATTCTACAAGTAGTAAGGCTACGAAGCGTAGCATCTTGTCTGAAATATCGCAGATATTCGACCCGTTGGGTCTTCTAAGTCCATGCACCATGGGTGCCAAGGTTCTTTTGCAACAGCTTTGGATGGAAAAGCTGGATTGGGACGAACCCGTTCCTAAAGCCATACAAGAAAAATGGTTAACCTATCGCAGTGAGCTTCTCATGCTCAATGACTTAGCAATTCCTCGTCACGTCCTCTGTCGGAGCGTGGTCGAGATAGAGCTCCATGGTTTCTGCGACGCCTCTAACAATAGTTACGGTGCGTCGATATACCTACGTTCCAAGAATCAGGAAGGGGAAGTACAGGTTCACCTTCTCTGTTCCAAGGCCAAGGTAGCCCCTTTAAAGCCCTTGACAATCCCGAAGCTCGAGCTCTGCGGAGCTGTTCTTCTAAGCAAACTTTCCGTGCAAGTCATAAAGGCACTTGATTTGCCCATATCTAGAATCGGTCTGTGGACAGATTCCACAATAGTGCTAGGATGGTTGAAAACCAGTCCAAATCTTCTTAAGACCTTTGTGTGCAACAGAGTTGCTGATGTTCAGCAACTCACCTCTGATGCCACTTGGCGGCATGTTCCCACAACGTCTAATCCTGCTGATCTTCTCACTAGGAGAATCACCCCTTTAGGTTTGAAAGAATTGAGCCTTTGGTGGCATGGTCCCACCTGGCTAAGCGAAGGTGAGGCCTCTTGGCCTACTTCCAAACATGTTCGTGCTGAGCTTCCAGAATTCAAAAAAGAAGTTCAGAGTCTTCCTGTAACCTCTGTTGAACCATTTCCGTTCAATCAGTATTCAAGCTTTGCTCGCTTACAACGAGTTATAGCTTATTGCTTTCGTTTTCATAACAATGCGCGAGCCCCTAAGGCTGATCGTCTTTCTGGTCCCCTCTCTACAGATGAACTGCAAGCATCTATTGTAAGGCTTGCCAGGTTCTCCCAACGCGAGTCATTTCCTGACGAACTTAAACTGTTGTCACAGAGCAAGCCTGTGAAACAATCTTCTGCTTTGATATCCCTGAATCCCTTTCTGGATTCCGAGGGACTGCTAAGAGTTGGTGGTAGGCTCCACAACTCTCAATTACCCTTTGACAAGAAGTTTCCTCTAGTGATTTCTGGCAAACATCCATTCGCCAAACTCCTAGTATCGCATGAGCATCTTCGGCTTCTCCATGCCGGACCTCAAATGCTGTTAGCTAATCTCAGAGAACGATATTGGATCACCTCTGGCAGAAATATCGTCAAGCAAGTGGTTCATCAATGCTTACGGTGTTTTAGATTCTCTCCTAAGTTAACTGAACCCATAATGGGAGATCTGCCAGCCTCTCGTACTCAATCATCGCCCCCATTTCATACGACTGGTATTGATTATGGTGGACCTTTCATGATAAAGGATCGCAAGGGACGTGGTTCTAAACTAGTGAAGTCCTACCTTTGTCTATTCGTTTGTTTTATCACAAAGGCAGTGCACCTTGAATTGGTCGCTGATCTTTCTACTGAAGCCTTTTTAATGGCTTTTCGCCGGTTTGTGGCTCGACGAGGCAAACCGCTCCATGTCTACTCAGACAACGGCACTAATTTTGTCGGCGCTAATTCCGAATTAATCGAATTAGGCAATTTTCTCGCGGAACAAAACCCTTCTATTTCCGAATCAGTCGCGAACGACGGAGTAGCTTGGCATTTTATACCCGCGCACAGTCCCCACTTTGGCGGATTGTGGGAGGCCGGAATCAAGTCCTCCAAACATCACATACGTCGCGTTATAGGTAACGCTAGTCTAAATTATGATGAATTTAGCACTTTGCTAGCACAGGTGGAAGCGACCTTAAACTCCCGACCCCTGTCCCCTTTGTCCTCTGATCCAAACGACCTTCAGCCTTTGACTCCTGCTCATTTCCTGATTGGTCGTCCGTTGGTGTCACTGCCTGATCCCAACGTAACTGAGATAGTCGAGTCTCGGCTGTCTAAATACCAGAGAATACAACAACTTCACCAGAATGTGTGGAAGAGATGGAGTAAAGAGTACATCTCGGAACTCCAACAGCGCACCAAATGGCGCACGCATCTTTCGGACCTCCAGCCTGGTTCCATGGTCCTCATCAAGGATGACAATCGACCCCCTCTGAAGTGGAGGTTAGGCCGGGTCACCGAGCTGCACCCTGGCCTTGACGGCGTTACGCGTGTGGCGTCAGTGAACACTGTGTCAGGGATCGTGAAGCGATCCTTCGCCAAATTGTGCCCGCTACCTAGTGTTGTGAACTAGTGCGTTAGCGTTCAGCGCAGTTTTCGTAAAGCCTTTTGGCTCCCCATTGTTCGGGTTTTCTTGTACTAGATTAAGATCCATGTACTATTAGGCTTTGTATATATATGTGTTCATGTTACATGTTTTACTCTAACTTTTACATGTCAACTCTGTACTGTTTTATTTGAAAGGTTACCCTTTCCAAGGCGGGCGGTATGTTAAGGACTTTATAAATTTTTGCCGCCTCTCTTGTATTCTGAATCAATACTGTGCGCAGTATAAGGTCGAGCGGGCTTTGCCTCGCCGGTCTCCGCACTTACGTTTCATCTGTTAAAGTGGCAGCATGCAAACCGGTCACGCACTACGAAAACTAATTCTTTGTAAATGTTAAACTGTTAGTGTTAATTTATGGCGATATTACTACTTTTGCTTTTCAACGTGTGTATAATTCAGTGAAACCTACAATCCATACAGTCCACAAATTCCAAGGCGAGCTGGCAATCAGGAATGTTCCAAATAACGAAAAACTGAGAAGGCTACAAAACATTGGAACTTCGATCCTGATTAGTGCTCAAACAAAGCCTAAAAATCGATATGGGTGTCGTTATTGAGGTTTATTGGGACGTTGATTGCGAAAATGGCATTTATTTTTAAGTCCAAGACGGTGAACATGACATAAGGGAAGAAACGGGACTGGACGGAACGGGACGGACTGGACGGGACGGGACTGAGCGGGACGGGACTGGACGGGAAGGGAAGGGACGGAACGGGACGGGACGGGACGGGGCAAAGTGGGACGGGGCGGGGCGGGGCGGGACGGACGGGACGGAAAGGAAAGGAAAAAGATGGGATGGAAGGGGAGAGGATGGGATGGAAGAGGAGGGGCGGGACGGGACGGGAAGGGACGGGACTGGACGGGAGGGAAAGGGGCGGGACGGGACGGGAAGGGTCGAGACGGGGCGGGGCAGGGCGGAACATTATTTAATACACAAATAACGAACCTCGCGCGAACGAAGTCGCGGGTAAAAGCTAGTTACACATAAAACTATAACCTTACAATAGCATACAGAACAAAATACTTTATTACTGTTACCACCTAGTAACATCCTCCAAATTCATAAGAATAATACGATTATCTGCATATCACGTTCTATTTTAGAGAGAATGTGTGAGCTATCCAAAAAATACCTGCCTGAAAATATTACTTTGTCTTCAACTGCGAATTCGTGGAGCTCAAAATCTCTCTCGAGAACAATTTTAAAACTAGAAATCTCTAAGATATATGTACACGGCACTGTAAATAGATTCCACCGTTCATATTTACATTAAATTCAAAACTAATGCTGCATTTGAAGAATCATTTTTAAAACACGTATTTGCCATGACAGCACCTGTCATTTAAATGTCATCGTAGGTATGTGGCGCCAAAATTGGCATTTTCTCAGAAATGAAAACCGTTTTCTGCGTTGATTGTTTTTAAAACAACTATGAATTTTTTAAAAATGCCCAGGCCATATAAAGTGACATTTGTCACACAATTCAGCAGGCCGTGAATAGTACTTTTACTTTCTTGGAACTAAAAGTAACTTCCATTTGGTTGGCTGTGGAACATTTACACCGCAAATGACAGACTACGGTACTACTGAAGAGCCACAAATATCAACGCAGGTTTTGCAGAGTGGCCTGCTTGGGATCAGCCTCCTTACCTCTTACTTCATGATGAAGAACACAGCACAAAGATTTGCAAAAAAATTGGCAAACAAATCAAAACACTATAACCTAACCTATCTTTTTCATTTTGTTTCAAACAACTGAATAGTGGGGTTTGACATAACCTCGTTTTTATCAAAATTTTATGAAAATTTTATCAACATTTTTATAGTGAAACATGAGTCGTCTGAAGATAAAATATTGATTAATTTTAGATCTAAATCGTAGGCCCATTTAAGACGTGTATACTGTATGTGGATACAGAATCGGGGTGAAAATATATCTACAGTCCCAAACAGTATTGGATTACTCATAAATTATCAATAGTAATATCCCTAGTGCATGCCAAACTTTGTCAAGTGCACTTTGTCTAGAATAGTATAGAATGAATTTGGTATGCAGGGGGGGGGGGTATTCTTCAGACTATTTTCCGAACAAAAGTCGTCTTTCCCTGCTAATTTGGCTAATTTGGTAGTGGTTTTGCAAAATAGTAGGTAGGGATCTCCTTAATCCATTCATGCGCGTCACTAATTAGGTGACGAGTCAATTTGCACTAATGCAAATTATCGCATAATTGGGATCTGATTGGATGAATCTCAAAAATTCAAAATATTTGATTGGCTTAAAAGTGTGTGAGGGAAATAGTCAGTGATACCATGCAGTAAGTTGTCCTGTCGCTGCAAATGCATTGATACTCGAGCTAGCGTAAACTTTCTAGAGCTGCAATTCAAAAATCATTGATCCTAGAAATGGTCCATTTCCATTCTTGTTCTTAGAACTTCTATTACAAGAATTTAGCTTTTTGGTTCACACCGCCTTTAATACCTGATTATTCAATATACCCGCCCAAACGTTAATTGAAAATATACATTGATGTCTTCTTCCAGAATAGTTCACTTGTAATGGATAACACATCCGTTTTTACTAAAAAAACACTCATCCGTCCAGAGAATTTTTAAAATAAAATTTAG
This sequence comes from Agriotes lineatus, assembly GCA_940337035.1. Taxonomy (NCBI): domain Eukaryota; kingdom Metazoa; phylum Arthropoda; class Insecta; order Coleoptera; family Elateridae; genus Agriotes; species Agriotes lineatus. Next base: position 68,200 of record CALNHX010006426.1, on the reverse strand, counting down.
ACCACGATCATTTTGGTTTATTAGCCACTGACAAAATCCCAATCTTTTTTTGTAATCTTGTGGTTGAAGAGCTCGCACTTTCGTGTAATGGTAAGGATTCACATTCTAGAAACCCGACAATGGTTTACCCCAAATAAGCTTTTAACTTCTGTGATGCTGCAGCCTGGAGTGGTGGTAACAAAATCCAAAACTGCTTTTTTCTGTTTCTGCTGATCTTGTTCTACCTGCATCAGTTCTTACTAGACTATCAGTTGTTTGCAGCCTATCGTGCAAGTTGACAATGTTTTGTAAGTTGGGGTAAATTTTAAAAGTTGTCTACCAATTCTAGTTTTCTAATTTTGAAACGCCCTTATACACCTTTATGTTTAGTTTAACTTACAATAATTTTCATGAAAATAAGAAAAATACACTCGCCAGTCCCGATTAACCAAATCACGCTTAACTAAATTTCCAGATTAACCGAATAAAAGGGCCGATTTCATAATCAATTTTAAATCTAATTTTAACTAAAGTAGCGTTAGAATGTGCATGATGACCTATGTAGCACATGACACTGTGCGCATTCTAATGTCACTTTAGTTTAATGAAGCTTTAAATTTCATTATGAAATCGGCCCTAAGATCCGTTGAATGTTTTTTATCTTACAGGTGCTACATGTTATCTATGCTCTTATTTATGAACGAATTATTTGAAAATAATTCTTGGAATATTCAATAAACAGCTATGCGAACGCGATTTATAACCACCACTTCTAATTTCCAAGAAAACTGCGTGTATGCATGTACATTTGTACATATGTATATATGTATGTACTATGTACTTGAAAATAAAACGTCAATAAAGCTTGAAACGTATTTTATTATCTACCAGGATCTACTATTTTCAGGCTTTAAATTACTTAAAAACAAGGCACTCTCATATAATGATATGTTTTATCGGACTTTTTCCACTGTCGAGGCCTCTAGGGTGTATATCACACTACGTTTCGGGAGTTTTGATCTACTCTCGTCTTCAGGTGTTCCTGATTAGTCCGTGCTGGTGGCCTAGTGGTAAGAGTGACAGACTAGTAATCACAGCAATCAGCGGTCCCGGGTTCAAACCCTGGGGGAGGTAGGAGTTTAAGTATAAAGAAGTACAAAATCAGTCCTTCTCGGGACTAACCAGGAACACCTGAAGACGGGAGTAGATCAAAACTCCCGAAACGTCATGTGTTATACACCCTAGAGTCTAGACAGTGGAAAAAGTCCGATAAAACATATCATAGCAGACCACTGCCAAAAAATGACATTTAGAGAACACCTTCATATAATCATTAAGACGCCAGCAGTTTTCTATGTGCAAAATTAAGTGTTAATATTATCTCTCATGCTAGCATTGCAGGTCTATATATCTTTTGACCACATTTTTAAGCCCAATATGATAAGCAGGATGTTTGAAATTTTATACCACTTTTCCTCAGATCATCCTTTATTATGGATGTATTACTACGAAATTTCTTCTGTTGTTCATTAGGACTAAACAGTTACGAGATTTTTTTTTGTACTTGCAAAGAACTTACTTAGTTCACCCGCTTTACTTCAAAAACCACTAAATATGCCTGATACAATCAAGGTAATACCTTTTATCGAATAGAACTAAATTATTTTAGCGTACTAAAATTCAAAATTAAATTACTATAGAAAACTGCCAATTGAAAAATAAGTTACTACAAATTAATGTGTACTTTCCAACAGCAACTACCAGTTGCGAGGCAACCAAGAGGTGGTCCTCCATCAAAGGAAGCAACTCCTCCAGCGGAGAGCCCTAAACCACAAGGAGGAACCTCAAAATCATCTGATTCCCCACCTTTGGAGCTGGTTGTTCCGCAAAGAAAGAAATTGAATTCCGCAGGAACTGCAGGAAGGAAAATCCTCATCGAAACGAACCACTTGGCTTTAACACTGAAAAAACTACATACTGCAGTACATTACGATGTCGTGATAGTACCTGATACACCCAAGAAACTTCTACGAGCAGTGATGGAAGCATTCCGTCTGGAGAATTATCCTACTCGCTACCCTGCATTTGATGGTAGTAGGAATTTGTATAGTTCCAAACAGCTTCCATTTGGAAGCTCTATCAATGGGGAGGTTACTATTCAAGAGAACGAACGGCCCAGACAATTCAAAGTACAAGTTAGATTTGCTGCAATGGTTGACCTGAGCGTTTTGAGCACGTATTTTGAGGTAGGCCATTTTTTTAACCTTTATTATATTGTAATTATAAGGGGAGGTTGTGAAATACGAGGAGAGATCTTTAAGTAATCTACCTAGCCATAAAAAAAAATATTTTTCAACATTCATTCCGTTTCTGCAGTAACAAAATCCCTTGATAAAAAAATTCTTTCGGTAACTCTTCCATGTTCCAATTTTAAATCGCTCATTTTTCACTATTCAAACCGCTTCCAAAACTGCAATTTCAACACCGCTTGGTCAGCATACTTGTAAAAGTTGACACTCTTGACATTTAAAAATTGTCATTTGTCATTGTTTCATGGGTAGGTAGATTATATAAAAATCTCCCCTCGTGTATGAAACGTATTTCATATTGAAGGTCTTATACTTTTGAGGGTATGAACTTGTATTGCCATTGGTACAAGTAATAATACAATAAAGTATATTATAACCAAAGGCATTTTAGCTTTCAAATATACAATTATTGAAAAAATGTCTATTCCATAAATTAAACTGAAAGTTGTATTAAAATATACATTACCGTTTTTAAGTATGAGCAATAAAAGTAATAAACAAATATTTCTTTTAGTAAACGTGGTTTCAATCCATACATTCATAAAAAAAGAACATTTCAAGTTTTTTATAGTATATTACATAAGCTGCAAAAGTGGCATATATCGTGCGAGTATATTTAAGGAACAAGGCGAAGCGTAGCGCAGCCAAGTGACTTAAAACAAGAACGCACGATACATTTTCAAGTGAGTTATGTACGCTATTTTTGCCACGACCACGAAAAGGACACATTTTTGCAATTTAATGAATGACACCTTTACTGTGCTGACAATGGCAGTCATTTTTAGGTTAAAATGACATATTTTTAGTAGTTTTTAGGTTAAAATGGCATATTAGCCCACTGTATAACTGTGAATTGTGCATTTTTTCATAACAAACACGTTCGTTACGATAACGACTGGGCGAATGATATTGTCATTGTTCGTGGCTATTTGACTGTATGGAAACAGCCACTTTTCTATGTGGGCGTGGGAAAATAATATATTGAACACCTTTTTTAAACCCACAGTTGAACAAACGTAATAAAATTAATACCATCTAAAAATAAATTTGACTTACCATTTTCATTGCTGTATCACGTATCCACAACATTCGAAAATGCCTTTGTTTTCTGCTGCAGTACAAATTCAGCCTTGAGCTAGTATATTCGTGTGTTGGCGAGCACTTGCGAGAAGCACTGTAGATTTGTGGCTTTTTCCTGTTTGCGATATTCGTTTATATATCAAATACAGTAGAACTTGTTGGTTGTGGCGTCATTGTTGCGACCAGCAATTGTTTGTCGCTATAACAGTGCCATTATTCGCGATGTAAACAGGTTTGAACAATTATAGCTAAATGAGAAACAATTACACGCAATTAGTATTGTACCTCCACATATACATAGGTTTGTGTGTATGCACCCGCTCTTAAGTGTGTTCTATAGTAGGTACCATTGTAAATGATTAACTAGATGCCTGTAATTTTCAATTTTTTAATCCAAGCAAGTCTTTCAATTAAAGTTTTGCGCTGTCTAAAAAATTATTTTATAGCAGCGACTAGTTGATTTATCGATATCACACTTTCCGAATCAGAAGTTTCCTCTACGCAGTTCTTTTTCCTCCTCATTTTGAACTTGCAATTTCTTCCACTTCCAACTTATCCAACAGAATCCTTTTTAATGTTCCTTTCTTAACAATTTTGTCATAATTCTTTTCTGAGCTTTTTTAAAAATTCTACAGTGTCCACACCACGATACTTTTTTTTAAGAATCTTTCTGTATTTGCATTTTAAGCGTCGTATTATTAGTTGGTCCATAGTTTTTTTCCAAGCATTGTTTTGCCTCTTCACTAATTTTTCCAAAGCACATTCCATGACTAACTGTAAAACGATCAAGCCAGCAAAACATTTTAACTCTAGATCCTTCAGTAATAGTTCAAATTCTTTGGCCTTTTTCCAGAAGAAGTGGTCCAGTTATTGTAAATTTGCACTTTGGCACTAAGAAGAAGGCATGGTACTATCGACATCAGATTTCTCACACGCCTGATCTTGTTTGCGTAACCTTTTCCTTCATCAAAACATCAAAATTTTAGCTTTGTTTTTTGTAATTATACACCAACTAGCAGTCCAGTGAGACAAATGTCTCATTTAATAAGACAAAAAAGACCGTCCCGGACGGACGGAAATCACGTGATTTTTCGAAAACCGGAAGTGTCACGTGACTGAAATTCGGTTCCTGACCTGACATGGCCATTCCAAACATATAACTTTCATAACTTTTTTCTCTATCTCTTACGGTTTGGCTGCTGAAACAGCGTCCCGGACAAAACAGCGTCCCAGACAGACACGTCTATTAGATAAAGGATACTGGTTACTAACCAAAATAAAATATCATACGGAATTTAATAACTGGTAATTAAAATAGTATATGGGTTGTAACAGATATTCTGTATACAGATTTCAGCAGCTCGCTAAGACCGTTGTAAAAAGAAGGTAAATTTACCTGTGGCCATACACACTTATATAAAGGAAATTGTAGGAACTACGCCGATTTCATATCGTGCTACTAACTTATCAGACGACTAAGTATTAGTATTAGAAACAAAACTCATTAACATTAAATGTATTCTTAAAATATTACATTGAAAGAAATTTGATAAATGAAACAACAAAAATTAATACAACCTCAATCTTCAGCTAAACAGTAGCTCCCTTGACTGTTTCCATAGCTTCCTATTCAGAGCAACTTGCATCCAGTGGTGTAGATACGGTTACAGTGACTCTATATGAGGCAGTGGCGACAATAGAGTGTATTATTTTTTATTGGTCGCTCGAATCGGCCGGTATTAAGAGGCAAAATTTGTTGATGCTTTTGTTTGTTTATAATACAAAGGAAAAAACCATGCTATATCACCCTAAAACATTCACATATAGACCTGCTGTATCTCCATTTCACCCCACATAATTATTGAGGTTATGCCATAATAAGTAACGTCACATGTGATCATGATCCGTGTGACATCAGTGTAAATTATTAAAGAAAAACTAACGAATGCAAAGACAAGGGTGTGCTATATTGTGATGGTACCTCAAGTACCCCAAATTTTTTTCATTTAAAGAACAAGTCTACGCCAAATAGGTATACGAGAAGCTGTATCGCAGATTTCATTAACATATTTGGGTTTCTCACGCTGCAATAATGGCTGTTCTGTTTGATAAATGTCAAAAATTGTTACCAATATGAAGCTTAGAAGTTACTAGATTCTAATATTTGTTCTGATTTTTGTCGCCCGCAAAGCTAGAATGATTCTGCTGTACCTGTAAACGTTCGTTAAACAACGCAGTTACCGTAATTTATTAAAGTTAGTAGGCCATGGGCCGCCATTTTGAGGCAAATTATGCCTATTGTCGCCACTGTCTCTATCAAGCCACTTTAGATACGGTTAAGTCATCATGCCATCCAGTTGGGGGATGGCCTGCATCCTTCATTACATCCTGTCGTGGCCTCCGTTCCACCATCCTTACACCGCACTACCAGCGTACATAAATCAAACAAGTAGACACTCACTGCCGGTTCGTATGATGTCAAAATATCGCTTTGAATGGCCTTAAATGGCTCCTGGCGAGGGGGGGGGGGACTTTCCAATATTACCAACTGATGGCACCACTACTTTACCACATCATGATTGGTAGCAGAGCCAGTAACTGGTTCTGATTGGTAGAACTTTGTTCTGCCATCTGGTAGTCAAGCTTAGAAATACCCCCCGAGTCACTGTCCCAGGCACTCTAGACAGGTTTCAACGTTTGGCTTGAGTATCTCGACTTGTTTGATTTATGTACGCTGACACTACCTTAAACGCCATAAAAACTTCTAATATTGGCCAGCATATAGAAAAAATATAGAAAAAAATTGTTGGGAAATTTGGTTGCCACAAAATATTGTCTTGGCCCACTGAATTCAATACTATAACTGGAATGAACCAGCTTTGCTACATTTATGCGCTCGGTTGTAAGACTAGTGCGGCAATATAAGTTGGATATTTCCACCTCTTTCTAGATTTTATGCGTATACGGGGACTCGGCTACGGCTCAGGTAAAAACGATTAGTTTCAAACCGTGGTGCACGGTAAAGGTGAATAAATGTGTTGCTCTGGTTAAAAGCAGAAAAACTGACTTATACACATTTTTTATTCAACTTAATTACGAACAATGAAGTACTGCTTGATAATGATTAATAAAAACAAGCAAATGCTTCTCGTTTTATAAATATAAATATGTATTGGCTTTTATAAAAATAAAACTATAAAACAATTATTTTATAACGACTGGAAATCCTTGTAGGAACCTTCTAATTTTTATTCTTCTTAAGCGTCTGTATGTTGCCTGAAAAGTGACAAGTAAAAAAAGCATTTGTTTATTTTCATTGTTTAACACAGCTGCACAAATTCAATCTTAATTCTAAATATCATATTATATATTAAATTGAAACGATTTTATACGTGATAAAATAAAATAGTTTTATGTAGTTTTTGTCTTATTGTTGATTTGTCACCTGATATTTGTATGGTCCTTTTTTTTTTGCATGCGTTTGAATACGTATCTTTGCGTATACATCTGCAATATACTTGATTATTTGAATTTCATGTAGGTCCTCATTGATATCTACAACTTGAATAAATTTCTGCCCTAAAAACCATCTCAGTATATTTAACAATCTCAAAAACTGTTCGTGATGGAAAATACAGTTTTTCTCGAGATACAAATTTTGTAAAACTGGCGTAATTGTGTAAGCCTATACATTCATCTTGTTTGGTTTCATACTTCTTCATTAATATTTCATGACAATTTACACATGAATTTTTGTTTAGTAATTTTCTTATGAAAAGCCTGCAATGTATTGAGAAAGGTTGTCCGAAAAAAACTACTTTCTACAGCTAGTATATCACTATTCACATCCTCCAACTGTCATCATAGACATCTGCTGTCATGTATGAAATGAATTTAGCAATTTATGGTAGATTCAAAATAGGAAAACGATTATGACAATAAGAAGTTATTTGCAATCAGTTTTAATTAAGGTTAATAATTAAAATATTAAATTTTACAAAATTAAATTATACTCTAATCAGTAATTATTACAGTTCATGTTCGAAATGAGCCCCATTATTGTTGATACAGCACTGAACTCTTCTTTTCATGCTGTTAAAAACATTTTGTAGCTGTTGCACAGTTATATTTGCAGTAGCGGCAGTAATTGCATCCTTCAGTTGTTCAAGTGTGTGCATGGGGGTCTGATAGATCGAGTTCTTTAAATGTCCAAATAGAAAATAATCCAGGGCTGTCAAATCGGGTGACCGTGGAGGAAATACAATGATACGATCATCATAAAATTGTTGTAAATGTTGACGTGTTCGAAGGGCTGTATGTGCAGGTGCACAATCATGCTGAAAATATCCCTGAGGTAACTCATCATCGTGAAGTTCATTAATAAATCTGTCTAGAATTGTGACGTAGCGGTCAGCTGTTACGGTATCTTAAAAAAATACAGGGCCAATTATGCGTCTCCTTGACATAGCAATTCAACCGCCAATCTTTATTGGATGCAGTGGAGTTTGTAAAAATTCACCAGGGTTCTGAGCAGACCACATCCTGTAATTTTGTATATTTACGTAACCGGTCAGATGAAACCAGGCTTCGTCTGAAAAGAAACTTCAATCCAGCATTTCATCGTTATTTAAACTTCGGTTAAACCAATTGCAGTACTGCACACACTTTTCATAATCGGGACGAAGTAATTCTTGCATTACTGAAACTTTATATGGGTGTAAATGCAGTTTTCGTCTTACTGCCTTTTGACACGTTCCATAGCTTAACCCTGCAATTACAAATTAAAACAATTTTTTTATACAAAAATTTATAGGATAAAGAATACACACCTGTTTATCCTCTAATGTGTCCTGAGTTAAAAGGGTTGGTCTTCCAGGAGATTTTCCTGCATCAACACTACCCGTTGTTTGGAAACGATGTACAATACGCGCCTGCTCAGATTATCTTAATCAAAGTCAACGTCAGGGAACCGATTAACGAATTCATTTACACATAAATTTCCTGAATATTTCTATTCACCATTATCCTCATTGCGTTGGCCATTGCGGAAATAAGATTCAATAATAAACGTGTTGTGTTCAAGGGTATACATAACCTAAAATTTACAAACATAATTATTACCGTTTTCGATTAATTGGAAACACTGTACTTAATGTAAACTTCGTTTAACAATGGCTAATTAGTATTGAAAAATACTGTTTTGTATAATAATAACGGCGTCCAAGAAAAAAAGGGAAAGTAAAGAAACATAAACACACAGAACAACTGAGAACAACTGTCAACAGCAGTGTGGCTAATATCACACTAGAAAGAAATATTGATAACTACGTGGAAGGTAGCTTTTTTTTGGACAACCTTTCTCGATCTCACGGTATATTCTCTTGAAATGGTGTCAGAACAGTTTTGTCGACATCTGAAATTAATTTTAATTCATTCTCATGTGCTACGTGTCGTTTTAAAGTACGATTTTCAAAAATTGGCGTTAGTTCACTTTCATAATTAAGGCAGTTAGAATTAATGCTTGCTTGCATGCTGGATGTAAACAATAACCTTTGCAAAGCCCATTTGAATTGAAGGTAATTAGGGTTGTCGTTCCATCCCCCAAGCGAACGTATACATGAAAAAAATAACTCAAGATGATCTTGTGAGCACTTGTTCATCAAAAAGCCGATAGCAAATATTTTTCTTCTATGGAGAACAATTTGTTTATTATCGACCTGCAAAGAGGCTATATAACTTTTTGTTTCACTAAATATGTTTGCCCAGTAGTGCATATTATTGCTCTGTCAAAAATTCTTTAAAATTCTACTGTGGCGTCACTACCATGAAAATTGGGATTACCATTTTGGCGCAGAAAGTCAATAGCATCAGCGACACTAGAACTAATGGTTTGAGCAGCCAAAGATACGTTCATTTTTTTATTATTAAAACTGTAATGGAATTGCGACAGTCGATTACCAACAAGTCTTCCGCCTCTTGAAGCTCATGCAGTTTCTGCGTTTTACGTTGGGTTTCTGAAGATGTAGAGGAAAATCAAAAACTGAAGGTACTGCATCAGGTTTCAAAAGTCTATTGTTCAATGCTACCGATTCCCAGTAATCACTTTCATTAAAATGTTCACTGCAGACGACAGTATATTGCGTTGGTTTGAAATCTTCACGACGAATTGCCTGTATCCACAATTTCAAACGTTCGGGATTTTTAATAGGAAATCTACAGCAAAATAATATAGGTACACTTTAATTAAGTGTTAGTAATTCTGAACGCTTCATTGCGCGTATTAAATAAGCAACAAAAATCATTTGAGAACTGTAACTATTTCATAACTATCGTTCTGCATCCAAATTGGGCACAAAATAATTCATTTAATGCAATTTGTGAGAGTGATCCATTTTGTGTGTCGAGTTAATTTTGAGGTTAAAAAATCCACATAAAAAAAAGTCACTTATAAAAATTTGAAAACCCTATACTGTCTTACTTGCAACGCCCTGAGTCGATTGACACCAAAATCAGCCAATTCGGCCCACGGGTTTGCTCTCAAAGTAGCGTCAAGCAAGCAAGCAATGAAAATTATTATGTCGGATGATTTTAAAAGACACAGTTTTCTTAGCATAAATTACTTACCTGTGGAATTTTATAGCTGTACCGGGCTGCCATACATTTGTACACCTATATGCACAACAGTAGTTCGCCATTTTTGAATTAAGATTTCAATTCGGTGTCTTAATATTAAATAAATAAAATAAAACTGAGTAATTTAAGTTAGATCCGCAAATGCTAACGTCTTCACGATCAGTGGAACAAGAATGCCAATAGGCAATTCATCGTTCGTACTTCGTTAAAGCACGCGCATACATTTTGGCAGATATACCGGCAGCTGTGCACATTCCAGTTATATGATTTAGTTCAGTGTCTTGACCACTCTGCAACTGCACTCGATTTGGGGAAGGATCGTTCAGATTTCATTCCGTGAAAGAGTATTGTGAACGGGACAGCCATCTTGCTGAAACCAAATATCAAATGCTGCACCTATTTTTCTTTTAATTTCTCGAACAATTTGCTACTGCAGTAGATAAGATTGTTCGTTATCGCTAACTGGACTAATGCGACATTTGGTCTCAAGCATGTAATGAATATTCTGTATAATTAAGGAGAATTGTATGATTTATACGGCTGATTGTTGAGGTTAGAAATGTTTGGTTAGGAAAACAAATACAACGAATTAATTTAATAAACTATCCAAAATATTTTAATTGAATAATGTTTCGTTTGCCTTGGCAAATTTCTTCAGATTCATAGACTACATTTACACGGTAATTTAACGCTGGTGTTATTTAAACCGTTGTTATTAAAACTCGTGTAAAACGTGTGTTTACACAAGTGGTGTTGTACAGGTGTTAAAGTGTACGTCGGTGTTAGCGTGGTGTTATCTAAAACCTCGTCACAGTGTGACCAACTGCTTCGAGATCTTCCATCTGTAACTCTGTCAGATGCTGTCTGTTATTATAACATTATAAGCATAACCGCTATAACCTACAAGATTAATAACACAGCTGATACAATTCAACGGAGTGACGTTGGTGTGGTTGACAACTGCGACTGAGAACAACCAACCGTCTTTACAATTATGTTGGTAGTCCTGTTTCAAAACGGGTGTAAGTCAAAAGTATCCATTTACACGTACATTTTACACCCGCTTACTAACGTCACGCCTCTTGGCGAAGTGGTGTAGCGTTAGTAAACCGGTTCTAGTAAAACCGGCATTAAACCCCATTTACACTACAATTTACACCGGTGTTAACAACAACCGATGTTGTAACACCGGTGTTACCGGACCGTGTAAATGTAGTCATTGTTACATATTAGGTCATATTAATTAAATAAATAAGTTTCTTAGAAATGAGAGAAATAGGTTAGAATTTTTATCAAGCATGTGGTTTTGATAACAAAATCTTACCTTGGATAAGTTAAACATCTAGAAAGAATAAAAACGCTGAATATACATGATTTTTATAGGGAGGAATTTAACACTCCCTTAGGTTTTAAATAGCACATATTTTGCAAAACAATAATAATTTTTTTCTACGATCACCACTAAAAGTAGGCCTCTTAGCGCTAGGTTGTTTCACTAAAAGTTACGTTTTATAGTTTACCGTGGCTAAAGAAATCAGCTGTTTACTTTTAGTCCATGTGCTAAAAGTGAAGTGAGGTTATAAAACTACAATTTCGAACTGGAAGTGAAGTTGTAAAGTTATTCTAGTTGCTTCTTGCGTTACAGGTAAAGCGTTTTTGAAATAATTAAAGCGTTATGTAATGAATACAGTCAGATGTGGAGTATTAATAATTACATTTCGTAACTGACCTTGTCTACTGTCATTCGCAAACATTCGCCCGCACGGCATGGCCTACTGTTTATTATGACATAAATTAGAAGTGTCGTAGATACAAACTTTTGTTAAATCGATATTTATGGATTTATAACGGTAAAATTAAGGTCGTAGATAAAATATTGTATGCAACGCGTGCTAAAAGTCGTTGATGCACTTGTTGCATAAATAGCTATTATAATTATTTTAATGTCAAATTTTATATTTGGCCTATTTTGGAAATATTTTCATATATCAATACTTTGAACCAACGGGATTCTTTTCCAGATAACTTCACATCAAACGTTATTTAATTTTGACGTGACCACGCAGAAATTATTATTATTTTGCAAAATATGTGCTATTTAAAACCCAAGTAAGGGAGTGTTAAATTCCTCCCTCTAAAAATCATGTATATTCAGTGTTTTTATTCTTTCTAAATGTTTAACTTGTCCAAGGTAGGAATCGCAGCTATCCAAGAAGTAAGATGGAAGGAACAGGGAGAAATCAATAAAAAAGATTTTATAATGCTGTATTCGGAGGAAAAAAAAATAAGGAATGGTACTGCTGTTATAGTATCAAAGGAAATGAAGGAAAAAATTCCGCAATTTAAGCCCATTAACGGACGACTATCTTACTTAAGATTCAAAGGCAAACCGGCGAACATATCTATTATAAATGCATACGCACCCACGGAGGAGAAAAGCGATAACGAAAAGATGGCCTTCTATGATGAACTTGACAAGATTACTGAAGCAATACCAAAGTTTGACACCCTGATCGTATTAGGCAATTTTAATGCCCAGATTGGAAAAGAGAACTGCTTCCATGAGGTAGCAGGTAAACACACATTGCATGATGTAACTAATGATAATGGGACAAAACTATGTAACTTTGCAGCCGGAAATAATCTAATAATAAGCAATACCAAATTCAAGCATAAGACAGCGCACAAAGAAACATGGGTACAACCTGGGGGAAGGAAGGGTAACCAAATTGACCATGTACTGATAATGAAGAAACGAGCATCATCAATACGAGACGTAAGAACATTCAGAGGAGCATGCGCAGACTCTGACCACTATCTGGTAATAGCGAAAATCAAACAAAAGATTGCAACACAGAAAGATACAAATAAAAAAGATAAAAAATGGGACATCGAAAAACTCAAAGTAGAACACACCAGAGAAAAATATAGAAATGCTATAAACACAGAAATAGAGAAAAAACCTAGAAGTAACGACATAGAACACGAGTGGAAAAACTTAAAAGTTGAAATAGAGACTGCGGCGATAAATGTAGTTGGATATAAGAGAAGATATAAGAGAGATGCAAGAGTAAAATGGTTATGAACTACACACGAAGAAGATATGGAAAATTATAACGAGTTGAAGAAACAAGTAACAAGAATATGTATAGAAAGAAAGAAAGAATGGATAAATAATGCAATGGAAGAAATTGAAGATAACAGTAGAAACAGCAACTTAAGAAATATGTATAAAAACATAAAAGACAGAAAACGGAGTGCAAAATAAAGACAAGAGGGATAAAAAACGAAGCAGGCAATACAGAATATGACAAGGAGAAGATAAAGAAACGATGGATGGAATACTTCTCAAAATTACTAAATGATGAAAATAGTGATGCACAAATAGAAGAGGGAATAACGATAGAGGAAGAGGAAACAGTGCTTGAACCATCAGAGGAAGAGTTTCATCAAGCTATTAAAAAAACAAGAAATGGCAAAGCACCAGGAAGCGATAAGATTGAAGGCGAATTGATAAAACTGGGCGGAGAGAAACTACATGAAAGATTATACAGAAGGAGATGTGGAGAAGAGAGAAAATGCCCGAGGAGAGAAGAAACGGAGTTGTGGTGCTGATACTAAAAAGGGTGACCCGGAGGAGTGTAGCAACTACAGGGGAATCACGCTGCCAAATGTAGCATATAAAGTACTAACCACACTTATTCAACGGCGATTAGTGGAATATACCGAACTACACACAGGGGACTACCAATACTGATTTCGGCCTGGAAGATCCACAACGGACGCTATACATGTCCTGCAGCAGATTACAGAAAAATGCCATGAATATAATATAGACGCGCACATGCTGTTTATTGCCTTCAAACAAGCGTTTGATAAAATTAACAGAAACAGTTTATTTAAGGACATGAAAAATCTACAGATACCATCTAAACTGATAAAACTAATACAAATGACAGAGTGATCCACAACAATGATCAGAATGGCAGAAGGGACAACTGATAGAATTGTAATTAACACTGGAGTACGCCAAGGTGACTCGTCGGCAACACTATTTAATATTGTATTAGAAAACATCATAAGAAAAGTAGGTGGACAAGGAACAATAATGACCAAACAGATACAAATCATTGCTTATGCTGACGATGTGGTGATTATTGCAAGAAATGTAAGAGCACTATGTGAGACATTTACACAACTGAAGCAAGCAGCAGAAGAAAGAGGACTAAAAGTAAATGAAAATAAAACAAAATACATGCTACACCAGAATAATAAAAATAAAAACAGGAAACAAGATCTCAGAATAGGAAAATATGCAATCGAAGAAGTGGCAAAATTCAAATACCTTAGAAAAAATATAAACGAATGATAGAGGAGAAGATATAAGACACAGAATACAAGCTGGAAACAGAGCCTACTATAGTAATAAAAATATTCTGAAATATAAGAACATCAGTAAGAAAACCAAATTACAAATATACAAAGGACTAATAAGACCAGTTGTGATGTATGCAGCCGAAACACTATGTGTAACAAAAAGAGAGGAAGAACATCTAAGAATATGGGAGAGAAGAATACTCAGAACAATATTAGGACCAAAGAAAATCAGTAATACCGAATACCGCTCGAAGATTAACCATTAGAAGAAATAAATGGAAAGGACATTGTGAGAGCAATTAAAGCACAGAGATTAAGATGGCTAGGACACATATGGAGATCAAACGATGACTGAATGATAAAAAGAATACCAATACTAGTAAGACGGAAAGGCAGACCAAGGATGAGATGGATGGATGAAGTTGACGAAGATATAAAAAGAATGGAAATCACAAGATGGAAAGAAAAGACTACAGATAGAAAACAATGGCGAAACATTGTTGAAATAGCTACAGCACACAGCCAGTTGTAAAATATAGTAGAGAAAGATATGGGGATTAATTCACCTCGAAAATAGGATTATGAGAGCTCCAGAAAGGAGCGGTGACAAATCCCCCAGGGATAATGGCCAGTTATATAATGAGAGGTCAATAAAAAAACCAATTAGGGTAGGCTGTGATATGTGTTATACGTTTGGCAGTACTGAAGTGTATTGTCAGTCTATTTCAAATTCGAGATTAGTAGGTTAGGTTTTGTTTGTTGTTTGACACAGGCTGACGTAAAACTTAACCTGGAAATCTCGAATTCGACATAGACTGACAATACACTTCAGTACTGCCAAACGTTTAACACATATCACAGCCTACCCTAATTGGTTTTTTGTTGATCTCTTGTTATATATGTGCTATTTAAAACCTAAGTAAGAGAGTGTTAAATTCCTCCCTCTAAAAATCATGTATATTCAGTGTTTTTATTCTTTCCTAAATGTTTAACTTATCCAAGATAAGATTTTGTTATCAAAACCACATGCTTGATAAAAATTCTAACCTATTTCTCTCATTTCCAGGAAACTTATTTATTTAATTAATATGATTAATATGTAAATATGCCAAGGCAAACGAAACTTTCTTCAATTAAAATATTTTTGATAGTTTATTAAATTAATTGGCTGTATTTGTTTACCTAACCAAACATTTCTAAATTATGTATAATGACATCCAAGTGTTTTTGTATTTTTGCTCGTTCGACACTGCAGCGGCTACGTATAAATTCGTCTTGTGTTCACATTCGTCAAATTGAGCTGCCTAAATTTGTATACATAACATATATGGTGGCAGGTTTTTACTAACTTCAAAATCGTTTATGGTACATGGAGGTAGGCTGTGGTTATTAATCAATTGCTTTTTACCATATTACTATTAGTTAATAGTTAATAGAAATGTGTAATTTTTGTACTTTTGTACTTGGGGTCCAGTTGTTCTGAAATTTCGGAAGAATGTTTCACTTACACATCTACCAATAATGGGAAAACAAAATTTTTCGTGTTCTGAGTTTTAGTAAAAATAATCGCAGAAGACATATTTTGCAACACATTTTTAATAGTATTGATTGACAGACCTGCAAGTACTTATTTTTTGCTTAAAATATATGAAAATAACCTGGTACGTCTCTGATATATTTGAAACAACAACTTTGAAAATTATTTAGATTTTGCTATATTTCTATAAATTAACTTTTTACTGGTACCTTGCAATTGCAACATGTAGGTCTGCATTTTTATTAAACATTTCCAGCAAAATTTAATAATAAATTGCTCGGTTTAATCCAACAGTCGTTACTGACAATCGACTACTGATGGAGGAATAGTAAGCATCTCATCATTAAGTGTGACTTAAATCAAATTAATCATTAATGGCTGTGAGATGCAGGTTTTTATTTTTTGTACCAACAACTGAAACTGTGCTAAAAATTTATATTTTCTCAGTGTTGCGAGATGCCCATCTTACAGATCATATTTCAAACTAATAAGATTCCAATTAAAACAAATCACAAGCTTCTAAACTGACTTGTATTGTTTTTTATTTTAGCGTAGATTTCATGTAAGGTTTTAAGATATATACTAAACTGCATCTCAAGCAAAGCAGATTGAAATTACGAAATACATCCGAATCTAGTAATATGCATGTTGAAACTGTATAAAAACATGTGTATCTATTGTAGGCAAACATTGCACCTGCTGATGCCAGGACCATTGTAAGTAATGCCGCATAAATTAACAAATTAACTGTAACTAACATTTTTGGTATTTTTCTGTACTAACGTAATTCAGAACTAAATTAGTTTAATTTTTGTTGTATGTAGCAGTGTCTTTCAGAAAATATTCTTGTATGTATATACTTGTGATTATTGATTTCTTGACTTTGTAGAGAAGTGAATAAGGTATGCGAAGGTGGAAGTCTCTTTAAGTGTACATAATTAATTTAAGAAGTGACGTGTAGCTCCTTATGCAGTGCATTTATTTTAAGGCGCAATTTGATTGTTACCTATTGGTTTCTAACAAAAAGGTTAATTTTAAAATGAAACCAAAACGTTACTAAGAAGGTACAAAAATAATGTAATCTACAGAGCAAGGATATTTTGTTGATCAACTGGTATAAAGACTAGTTTACAGCAAGTATATGAGTTATTACATGTTACATTTCCTGTTCTTATTTATGATGATTATTTCTCAATACAATTACGGTTCATATATTGAATTTCCAAACAAACTTATTTCCACATCGTATGGGCGTGGCGTATCCTTAAAAACCAATAGGTAACAATCAAATCCTCATGGAAACTGCAAGACCACATTACACATTAAAATAAATTCACTGTATATTTAACCCTAAGAGATTGCATTTAGTATAGATTTTATCAGTTTGCTACAGTAAACAGTCTGTCCATAACTTCATGGCTCTTTACCATTTCATTTTTTATGCTATGAGGGAGGAATATAATATTAGAAACATCAGCTGAAAAGCAAGGATGCTCTTGTATTGCAGAGCATCGACCCCAATGTGTGTGTACAGAGAGGGTAAGAGATGGTGTCTTCTGATTTTTGTCAAAAGATGTCTCATTATCCAAAAATTAAGTGATCCAGTTCTGCGATACGTAAATTACAATCTAATTTTTACAGAATTACGGAAACATTTCAACACATGCTTAAAAAATTTAACATCTTCTTTTGTTAACAACTTAAGCTTAATTTTGAAAAAATACAAGGTTATTCCGTTGGGATTTCAAAAACCATAAGAAATACGAAAATAGTTAAAGTATGGCAAACGTTGTGCATTCCAGTTCTGAATAATGTTTAAAAAAACGAATTGAACCTAACCGTGTTTTGGAGTTAATGCCCTGCAAACAAAATTTTCAATCTTCTTTGAAAGTTCATTATTATGTTATATTAACAAAACTATTTTGACACTGTTAGGAGACTGGCTAAAGGAGAATATAAGTCTAGTTTTAGATTGTCTGTTTTCACAATTTTTTAGATATTGGTGCCAATTTTCTTATTTTAAAGACATGCCAAGGTTGATTGTAACACTCTTGGAAAGACCTTACTTTTACCTTTTCATCGATATAAGGTTTCCTGCTGCAGTTATTTTCATAAATAACAGATATCTGCAAAAAAATTACTTAACCGCAAACCAAATGAAAGCTTCAATGTGCACCTCGATTCAGTTTTACTGTAATTGTGCATTGAAAATTGTTTTTCATATACAGGATGATTCTTGACTTATACCAAGGCGGTCTAGATTGTTCCAGGCCATGACACTGGCTCTGTTGCCAGATTGTGTGCTAGGCCATTCCAAGACACACCGAGTTTTGTTTGTTTGAAATATATTTGACATTTAAAACTATTTTGACAATGCAGTTCATATAAATTACACAAATGCTTTTGAAGTGATATGTACCAAGCTGTAAGTCAACTTACGCTTCATCAGTTGCTCCATATGTTAGCAAGTTCAAGTGTCTCCCTCTAATTGAATGGTGGCAGAAAAATGGAAAGAAATTTTACATTTAGAGAACTGGCGGATTGGAAAGGCTAATGTTGTATGTGAAAACTGAAAAGCACTTTAAAAGAGCGGATATATAGGGTAATAAGATGAAGAGACTTGTTCTGACTGCAATATTACTAGCTTCCAGGCAAGTTATTTTGAAGAAATTAGGTACCTACCCATTAGGAATTGTTTTTAAATCGAATATTACGGTGAAGTGACGCACTACGATGTAAATAGTAGTAATTTTATAATTTTTTTCAACTGTCATGTATCGCAATGACAGGTATAGTGCACTGACAGATTGTTCATTTAGTGACCAAAACTAGTAACTTTTTTGTTAAAGGTTGATGAAGCCATGTTGCCAGATTGTGGTAGGCCATTCCAAAGGTCACTTTATAAGCTCAATGTCATGGCTTGGAACAATATAGACCGCCTTGCTTATACGCATAATTATGAGAAATGATAGTTTGTGATGTGTATTGATGGGTAATTAACAAAAAGTGTAGTAAAAGTTGTTTATTAACGGAAATAACGAATTAATTATTTTGAGAGTGGTGAACTAGTAAAATATGAAATTATCACATTTACCTTGAATTGTATCTGACACTCTCTGTAACTACAGTAAAATCCGTTTATAACGACATCGAAGGGACCAGTGGAATTTGGTCGTTATAGCCAAAGATCGCTGTAATCGATGAGTGCAAAATAATTTAAGTCTTACAACGTAATACATAATGTAACTTGGTACCCCCAGACCCCCGCAGCTGCGGTAGGTCCTAAGGCTAATTTTCTTAAAATAAAGCATTATTATTATTATTATTCTTTCATTCCATAAATGCAAGCAGGAAATTCGTCGTCACAAGCGAGGTCGGTATATTCCTTTTTTTTTACATTAGTATACAGGGTGTCCCGCATAAATTGCATAATAATGCACTGGCATGTTCTTTGGTCAAAAAGAACCAAAAAAGTCCTAATAAACATGGGTCCGGTAATGCTTTGTTTTTGAGATACAGAGTGTTAAAGTTTAAAAAAAAACCAGTTGCTTATGGAATAAATAATTTAAATCTAAGTGTGCCAAAACATGATCATTAATAGCACTCACGGCCTCCTGGATTAGTATGTGACTGACGTCTCTACGCGGCCCGCTACATTTGCATAATTTTTGTGATTCTGAGGCCAACGTACTTTGGCGCTATCTGTTGGGTTTTTGATAAATTATCTGTAACGTAGGCATGACTTTCTAGATTAATATTAATCAAGGATGCCGTGGACGTATGCAACCAAAGGCACAAGCGCAACGTACTGTAGCGCCTCTACAAACTATAAAAAACGCCTTGAACTAAAAATGCGGCGGGCCGCGTAGAGACGTCAGTCTCGCACTAATCCAGGAGGCCGTGATAGCACTAGTAAACCTTCAAAGTTTCACTAAAATCGGTTAAGAGGTTTTTAGATATTGAAGCATTTTAGTTTTTGTCTTAAAAGGTTCAGAGATCTGCAAAAATCTCAGGTGACAAAAAAGTTGCATTTTTAGTTGCTTTATTAAAAAAATTTATAAAAATTGAAAAAAATCTTCTGGGCGTTATTTTTTTTGTGCAAAAACCTAATCGTTATGCCCTCCTGGGCACGCCCCTAGAATTGCTACATCAATTGTAATAAGTCCAAAAGATACCTCATAAAGTTCTAAACAAACTCTAAAAATTTCATTAAAATCGCTCCAAGCGATAATATAAAAAAACAAATTAAAAAAAATTTTTAACTCCCTGTATCTCGGAAATTATGCATTTGCGAATATATGTTTATTAGGACTTTTTTGTTTCTTTTTGACCAAAGAACACGCCAGTGCATTATTATGCAATCTATGCGGGACATCCTGTATATGGGATTCCAAACAAATGGCCACAATTCCGTCATTATGTGCGACTTGTCGCTATCAACGGCTTTAATGTAGTTGTCAAATTGGAGCTTCTTTTATTTGTAAAAAAGTTATGGCACCTAACTTCACCAACTCAGAACTCATAGACATCGTATTAACGTATGTCCCATAAGTTTTGAGAAAAAAATCCGTTGTAGCTAATTATAGAAAAAATGCTTTTAATCTGGTTGGCGTTGAAGAATCCGTAGTTTAAGCATATAATTCTATTAAATATAGCTGTAGAAATAATTACTTGTAGTTGAATTAATGTAAAATTAACGCAATATAAAATATAGCTGTTAATATTTTGTCTCGGATTAATTTAAACACATATTAATAATTGTGACATTTTAACGCGCTCGCGTATTAATTGTAGAGATTATTAATCGCCGATTAACACACTAGTTAGTTGCAATATTTTTCTGTTGCTCGTGTATTATTAATTTGAAGAAAACCCAATTTTATTCCATGAAAAGAATTTGACATTAATGGTATCTTTGATTACCTATACCAAAATCGTCAATTAATAAAAAATCATTCATTAATAGGGGTTATTAATCAGGGTTATTAATAGACGATTTTCTATACATTAATAAATGATCAATGGAAAAATTAATTTAGCCACTGTCAAATTTGTAAGACATTAAATAGATGGCACTCAGCCACTGAGAACATCTAGATGTGGTTACTAAGGACACTTTTTATATAAACTCAGAGTACTTTTTGCCCTAGGGCTGTAATTGAAACTTACATGACATGCAAGTAGGCCTGTAACAGACACTTACATGACTGGTAGTACAAAAAATAACTTCTTACGATATTGTGCCATAGCTGTTTTTATGTGTATTTAAAATAGGAAAGTTATTAGCACGAAAACCAGATTTGAAGTTCCCTTTTAACCTAGAGCAGACGCTCCGAATTTCTACATGAGCTTACAACACATATCAATCTAAAGCTAATAAATCAAATCAATCGTTTAAGATACATTTTTAATGAAATAAAGTATGATCAAATAGTATATTATGGGACAAGCGAAGCAAGTTGAAAAAAGTAACTTGAGATGTTGAAATTTTATCAGCCACGAGTTGCATGTACTATTTTTTCTATGAATTTTGACAAATTAATGCACTATAGAAAACATTAAACATAAAGTGACATTTCTCTTGTCAACAATTGAATGTCAAAACAGTTTGAAATCCCAGTAGTCCGAACATTTCCATATCTAGTGGTTGAAATGCGATTTCAAACCACTGGAATCAATGTCAAAATGACTGATTTTAATGTCACGAGTAGGAAAAATTATTCTTAATTTAATAATGTAACTATATTTATCTACTTTGCGTTCGTACTGAGGCTATTACAATACGCGTTTGCGTATCGTAATAGACACAAAGCGATGTTATAATAAAAATACTAAAAATTTTCATTTTTTTGCTTAAAAAAGTGGCAAAGTAGATAAAATACTGTATGATACCTCGTTTATAAGGCATTTTGTAGCACTTACTCCTTTAGGGCACTCCTCGCTTTGCTCGTCGTACCCTAAATCCGTGCGGTCTACAAAATGCTTCTTATAAAACTCGTATCATAATATACTATTATACTTAAATGTCAAACTGACATTTGATTTTTAAGTGAGTTATAACCATACTAGATGAAAATAATTTCTGATCATACTACAGTTAATATAACAGAATTAAAATGCATTTTAGTGCTAGTTGTATTTTGTCAATATAGAAACATTTTATCGCCTATTCCTTCACTACCATCATTTTTTCAGTGTCTTGCCCTGAGGAGAAGCTATCATAATCGTGTTATTGCAAATCCATTACTCAGATCACGAGCTTGATCTTCAACTTCATCAGTCTCCTTCAGGTCCTTCCCTTATTATTGGCCGTTTAATGTTAACGTTGGCAACACCCATTGTCAAAGAATCCGTTATAAACTATACCGCTTTTACCATTTTTATGTTTCAAAGTCATGTGTGGCTCTGGTGTTCTTTTGTTCTACATTGAATGCTTCTCGTTTGTCCAATGTAAGATTGGAAACACAAAAATCCGCCATCGCAGAACACTTATTAGGACCAGGGAACAACAGAATAAATTACAACTCCATGAACGTATTAGCCAGGACTAAAAAAATACTTCCCAATTACTGCCTTAGTAACACATGGAAGGTAGATCTGCAAAACCAATCAAACCATAAACAAGTTTCACGTGAGCAGCGAAACGTCAAGTTCAAATCGACGACCACAACATAACCCAAATGAAATTACCATTATGGACAACGGTCGTGAAAGCCTGCATTTGACTAAATTTAATATTGTCGTAAATTTTACAACAGTGCACCCGCTCGAAGGTAAAAAGTGTCCTAATAGTGACAAGACATTTTTTTTTCATACATAACTTCAAAACTAAGAGTGTTAGATTTATTTTTTAAATATTCAGCATTGAAATGCCCAACTTAGCTCTAATTTAACTGTCTTCGTATTCCTTGTGGTTTTCAAAATCCCAATGGTGAGTCTGTACATTGAATAACTTAGCCCTGCTTAACTATAAATTGTTAAAAACAAACTGATAATCATAAAAATGTCTCTATATGCATACATTCGTGGCATGTACGGTGAAGCATGTGAAACACCAATAGGAATCTGTTCAGGATCAACGTTGTCTTTGCATGACCTGTATGCATTTATCAGATCTGTCTTTGCATGTGTAAAATGCATTGATTTACATCATTTTGGCAATATTGTTATTCATGATATGTTTTAGCGTACGGTGCTATTTCATTTTTATTTATAAACAAGTTCCTTATATTGCATATGCACGGTGTTTAAAGTACGTTTTTTTCTATAATAACTATCAAAGTGTTACAATGTTGGTAGACACGTGAGTAAAACGCTAGGAAATTTGTATACCTTGTGTTGGTAGAACTTTTTCAAAATTATGGTTGTGTCAATTTTGAATGTCAAAATTTCTTAATTTAGAACTCTTGACAAATTTAATTTTTTTACATGGAATCAAACGTTCATTATGTTTATTTTCAAATATTGTACCTAAGTTTAATAATTAATAAATTTGCAATATTTTACTATGCTGTTCGTTTTACCCACTATTATAACATATCTGTCAAAATGACAAATAATTTTTTTAGTGGAAAAAAAGAACTAAAAATCTATGTACCAACATTATTAAAACTAGGGACCTTGCAGGAATGCAACTTATACCCTAGAAAGTTGACCTTGAAAATTATTATAGAAAAAAAATGGACTTTAGTCTTAAAACACAAAATTTATGTTTTCTAGCATAACACAGAACTCCCTTATAGCGGACTCACTTAACATACATTCCATTATTTACATACTTGAAAGATCAGTCCCGGCGGAGTGTCTAGTTCTTCCACTACATATTTCTTATAAAATTTACAAAAAATGCATCGCATAAGCTGCATATTTTCTTTTATAACGTACTTCAATGTTAAAACATGCGAAATTAGCAAAAGTCGCATATATTTTTTTTTGCAAAATACAGAACGTGGGTAATGTGATATGCTTCACGAGCTTGTTTAAGAAATGTAAACTCAAATTGAACAGTGACTAGATTCCTAGAAACCTATTACATTTTTAACGGCTGCAAATTATTTACAATATTCACTGAAAACTCGAAACAAACATTTTAAATCACTATTACGTTTCTAATTACTTGTGTTTGTGTGATTACTTCAAAAATAAAGTTTTATCGTAAGTCAGCGTGTTTGTTTAAAATGTACTTAGTGACGTACAGATGCTCATAGTCCCAGCAGGTACTTTATAAGCAAGTTGTACTGTATGTACTCTTCTGTGCCTTGATGTGTACATAAGTAATTCTCATTTAATATTCTTCATTAAAAGTTCGAAAATGATTGAAGCACAAACATACATACATTTGTTTATTTTGGGTTACTATTTTTGATATGGCTGTTTTTGTAATTCTACATATATTTTAATTAATGCTTCGTGTAGGCTGATGATATGCTTGTGTATGAGTACTAATACAATACATAAAGTTACTATAACAAGCTAATTGATGAACCCAGTCACCCAATCAAGTTCTCATATTATCTTGTAGCATGTGAATAATACAGTATGATCGAAAACTTTTAACCTCTAGAGAGCTGTGGAATTGTTTTGTGAAAAATTTATGTTGGCATTCGTGGTAGTAACAGTCACATAGGCATTTTATATCTGTCAGTTTAAGGTTATGGCAGGATTGTCATTTCAATAAATGCAAACATTCGTGTTATAGCTATTAACATATATAACTAGGAATGTTATGATTCATAACAACCGTGATTTGTTCAATAGTTGATCGGTTGCCATGTACGGTAATGGACTATTACCGTACAGATCAGTTATGATTTAGTTACCAGCCTCCTTTTGTTTTGTGTAAACAAAGGATTAATATCCTGCAACCGATAAAATACATAAAAATGTTAGTAACAAAAACAATTACAGCTATTCAAAACGATTTGTTGCATTCTCCATACACAGCACCACCTAGTGCTCGGCATTAAACATCCTGTAAAAGTTAAGTTTATCTGTCAAGTGTATAGGTTATATTATTAAGTAGCTTTACTCATCACTAAAATTTTAAAAAAATCCACAGCACTCTAGAGCTTAACAGTTTTCGATCATACTGTAACTGGTAACCTGTAGGCTAGTAAATAAGCCAAGACCGAATATTATAGTCCGTTAACTGTAACCCATTAATTTCACATCTGTCTATTCAATGATAAATACTTTATAGGTGTTCATTTCTTCACAATTACTGGTAATAAAAAGGTACTTACTACTTACAGCAATTAAAATTTAACAACTACGTAATCTTGCCGGGAAGCTGGATTGCATTAAGCAAGTCTTCGGCTTAAATCCCACAGTGGACGTCTTTTCCACAGCCTGGGCGATCGGTATCGGGTCCGGTGAAACAATTGACAGTTGAGCTCCAAATTAATTGTGCTCTACTCAGAACCACACACCTAAGAGATAGAGTAACAAGGTCCATACATCACCAAGACACACACCTGACAATGGTTGCTATTCAAGCACAAAAGGTGTATTCCAATTTTGTAACTCTGAAACACGGGCCAAATTTAGCACTGCACCGACACATGCTAAAGCGTACAGCCTCTATAGTGCTAGGTGAAAAGAGGTCACTGATGATACCTACATACGTAATCTCACCATAAATTCTGACAGTATTTCACACGCGTGTAATGAATGCAGTAGGCAATGTAACGTAGCACTTACATATACATACAGTGACACTTCCCGTTACAAACACCTCTTGTAACTGGACACCCTTATTAACCAGACACTCTCTTGAACAGACATTGACAACCATTTTTGATAGTTTTCATCTATGAAATCTCTCTTGTGCAGACACTTAAAACTGCAGGGATCAAATAACAAATCTCCACGTTCAAACATCAAAAATAGTTGATTCAGTTTAAGGCGTCAACTTAAAATGCTAACTAGACTATATTTAGCCATTTGTAGTAGTGCTTAACTATTCATTTGGTTTTTTGCATTGTTTATTTCACAGTGGTGTGGCTTTTAAAAACATTTTAACTGTAAAAGAAAAAGTAAATGTTCTTAATGTTTATAACCGCAAAAAAATGTAGTGTTTGCGATTTAGCAAAACGTTCAAATAGGTAGACAGGCGGTGGATTTCATAGAGCATAAAAATAAACTAATGCAAAAGTGGGAGACTGGTGATAATACTAAACAAAAATGTGTTTTAAAGGCACGTAAATTCCAACGTCAAGACCTGATTGTTATGGTGATGTCGTATTTTAATAAAATTACTTCCTTGGGAATTTAACTATTTATTTGCACTTACTTACACTAAACCACAAGTTAACACCAATGTTACACCAGTGTTACAGTTTGGGCTCGGTGCTAAATTTGACGCCACCCCTAAATGTTGGCGTAATTAGAAGTAAAACAAAAGATATAGCCGAGCTACTGGACTACTATATCACTTTTAAATTCTAACAGCCAGTCTTATAAAGGCCACTAATCTGACGTTAACTTTAATTCACTGTTGAAATAAACAAAAGCGCATCAAAATTTGGTTACTAATGAATAAAATGTAATAAGCACTGATGTTTTGATGCGCTTTTGTTTATTTTAACAGTGAATTAAAGTTAACGTCAGATTAGTGGTCTTTATAAGACCGGCAGTAAGTATTTTATATTCATTTTGTTAATTTAAATATAACAATAAATATGTGCTGGAGATCAGTTTATTTTTTAAAATAATTATATTATGTAATTAGAAGCAATTCTCTTTTATACAGTCCTATTTCTTCGCTTCAATTTTGCCAACGTATTAGCATGAATAATATTATGTGTCATTAACTTTAGGTGGTTACAAACTTCATAGTTACGTTTTTCATACATTCATCATTACTGTTTTATTAATTTTTAGGAAATTTTCAGCTTTCATTTCATGTGTTTGTTTATTTTCTGAGTCACATTATTTTTTAAACTGCAGTTTAACCTGATTTTCACATCATTATTTACATTAAGATGGACAACAAACACAACTCTGATGACAAATAAAATTAAATAAATTTTTTCATGTAATGGATAAAATAATGTGTGATAGAAATGCAGGGTAATTTAAATAACCCACCTAAAAATCTATATTTTGCTTAGAATTTTATATTTTACCAGTTAACGTCAGAATTTGTAATCTGAGGATTACATAAAAGCATAATTCATTGACAAAATAGGTTAAATAAGACTACTTCACTCTTATAAGTACTGGATCAACTCTAACATATTCAAAAGACATAATCTCTTACCGTTTTTCAATGCACATGAATTTAGGTCAATCTTCTGCTTTTTAAATTTTACAAAGTTGGCTGAAATGTTCATGTCAACATACCTAACCTTACTTTTACAATTAAATTTGAAAGCATTCAAATCCAAATGTTGAAAATTAACAGGTGTTCCAAAATGAGCCGTCATTTTAATAAAATGCATTATTTAGTGGAAACGTTCTTTTTTTATTGCAACGTAGAGTACAGACACGGAGGTTATGTATGGAAAATAATATCCATCAAATGTTAACTAATTTCTTCAATATTGTGTCGAATTTCTTCCTCGAGGTCTTGTATAGTCTGTGGATCATATGCAAACACTTTATCATTCAAAAACCCTTTAAGTGTTCTGAACTGAGTCATAACTCTCAAATTTATGGATTAATTCCACTACAGTGCTGCGAGACGGTGCAGCATAATGACCAAATAATGTGCGGATTTTGCATTTTTGTAGTGAATGTAACTTCCCAGCGTTGCACGTTCGTGTATCTCTCCATGACTAAACTAAAAGTGATAATATACAAAGAAACCTAAGAAATCGTAATTAGCAATTAGTAATTAACAAATCTACTTAGAAAAGTAAGGTTAGATATGTTTTGTGGTATGTTCACAATGAATGTATTCTATCAACTTCGACGTGAAATTTATAAAAACACCGTTTATAATTATACCACGTGGGGACGTCAAGATCGAGCATTTTTATTAAAAATCATGTTTGTATGTATATCCACTTGCCAATTAATCATATAGAAATGATAATGGTATCAATAAAAAATAGAATATTATTATGCATAAGACTACAATAAAAACATTGTATATTAATGGTTTCTAAAAATAATTATTAAAATATTGCCATTGAAAAATATTGAATGCCAGGGCTTGTTGAACTACAAATCTGTCAACTATTTCCCAACAAAAACCATAGCAATCCATATTTTCAATGATATAAAAACTATTTCTTTGACTATTCAATTCACCTGTCATCTGTCAAAAAGTGACCAATGAAAATCCAGAATTCTGACGTTTCTTGACCAATCAAAAAAATATCAGTGCATATATCTTCCTAGAAGGTATTCAAGTGACTATTTTTAACAAATGCCATTTTTATTAGAAAAAGTCAATATTAGTGTTCTGTTACTATAGAAATTGCGTAGTTTATGGCTAGATTTACTGAAAACTAATTTGAAAAGGTAGTTTGGTTCATTAAATAGTCCCTCGAATACCATTCTTAGTGAAAGTTGAGTAGATTATTTTTGCGGTGGTATCACTACTCATGTCCATTGCGCTTGGGATTAGGACTCGTGCTAGCGCACTCGTCCTAATCGTACCAAAGCGCAATGGACATTCGTGACACCACCGCAAAAATAGTCGACATAACTTTGACTACTCATGGTATTATAAGTGAGTATTTAACGGTATAAGACCGTTATTGAGCACATAACAGACGAGGATAAATTTTGTAGCCGAGGTCGATTAGCCTGAGGATAATAAATTATCCGAATCAGTTATATGTAATATTGGCCGTATGTTGTTCAACAGTTTTCATAATAATAATAATGGTGAGGCACTAACACCCCATGAAGGAGCTTAGCCTGCAAGGCGGAAGGGAGCTTCCATAACCTCGCTCTCACACCCGGCTGTCACGTGTCAAATTCATGACACGTTGTGAGCATCTTCGCATTAGACAACCGCATTATAACCTCTTGTTCTGTCGAACGCAGGTTTCCAATTATTTAAAGCGATTGGGTGGGCCGCATGCTAGGCATTGATTTTGGGTTTGAACTCCAGACTTCCGCACCGCAGTCCAATGCAATAACCACTGAGCTACACGGGCGATCAACAGTTTTCATAATACTTATTAAAAGTGGCCAATTTTAAGAATTGCGATTTTAATAAAAATAATATATATAAAACTTAGTTTACTAGTAATCCGAGTCCCGCACATAATTTAGTAGTATAGCAACGGTTATAACGGCCGTGGCTGTCAAATTTTAACGCCTTCGCAGAACTGATATAGTACCGTATGAATGAAAACTTTTATCCTGTGGAATTGTTTTGTTAAAAATCTATGTTGGTAGTTGTGGTAATAAAAGTCACATTGGCATTTCTATCTGTCAGTTTAAGGTTATGTCAGTAATGTTTTTTTAACAAATACGAACATTTTTGTTGAACACAAAAATGTTAATAACAAAAACAATTACAGCTGTTTAAGAGTGATTTCCTCCATTTTGCATACACAGCACCACGTTGTGTTCAGTATTAAACATTCTGTCAAAGTTAAGCAGTTCTGTCAAAATTTTATAGGTTATGTTATTAAGTATCTTTACTCATCACTGCCAACATAAGAGAGAATAAAAGTTTTCGATTATACAGTACAATACATGTAGGCATTATGAAAAAATAATTTTCCTTTTGATTGAGATCATTATAATTTCTGTGATTAAATAATGGTGAGCAGCAATACTCAGAAATGTAGTTTTCAATGCAATCTATACATAATAACCCATTGTTGATTAAAGTATTGATTATATTTTATTATTTAGTCTGCTGGAGAAGGCAACCGACACATGATTACACCCCAAGAAGCTATTCAGTGTCTGGACGTTGTACTAAGGAGTGCTCCTGCACTTCATTGCATACCAGTCGGCCGCTCATTCTTTACCAAACCTCGAGACAGAATTATCGATTTAGGCGATGGCATGGAAATGTACTATGGCTTTTATCAGTCAGCCATTTTGGGATGGAAACCATTCCTTAATGTTGATGTAGCACACAAAGCATTTCCAAAAAGCACTCGTGTTACCGGGCTAGTTGAAGAACTGTGTCCCGGAGTTGATCTAAATGAAAAATTGAGGCCTGGGGAGTTTGAGACTGTCGATAAATTCCTACGTAATCTGAAGGTCCACTATGAGATTCCTGGAATTCCCACTAGCAGGCGTGTTATGCGCATTAACCAGCTAGACAGATCTGCCAGAGAAGCCCGCTTTCGCACAGATGATAATCAAGAAATGACGGTTGAACAGTACTTCCGCAACATGAAAAACTACACTCTGCGTCATCCCAACATGCCTTGCGTATGGGTGGGCAGCAGAGAAAAAAGCCCCCGGATTCTATTTCCAATAGAACTTTGCACGCTTGTTGAAGGCCAGGTGAGAATCTTTCGTACTAAAAAGGAGTTTTATCTTTAAGTCTTCATCACCCATCCCAAAGTTTTTTATTTATTTACCATATATTATGCTACGCACACAAGACTCATTCCCCAGATTAATATCTTACATCACAAGATCGGTAAGTGCCTTAAAACAAGCTGAGAAAAAAAATAAAATGCCGGGCCTAAAGCAGTTTAACGATCGAGTGTCACATATAATATTTTTTGCACTCTCAACTTATAAAAAAAACCGTTGAACACTACAAATATTGTGTGATTGTTGTTTTGATAATAACTAAATACAAAATAATTTTGTATAACAGTCCTAGTATCCTTATACCGGGTGACCATTAATGGTTGGGTTTTTTTTTTGTTAGGTTGGCACTATTTATGTTGGTGTCTATGTCAAATTCGAGGTTAGCAGGTTAGGTTTTGCGTCCGTTTTGACACAAACTAACCTCGAATTTGACATAGACTTACAGTGTCAACAACATATAGTCATATATCTAATACTTACTATATTGCTAGCGGCTATGAGTGGGAAACTCACCGATGAAGTGAGATACACAACCAACTCCTTCATGTATACGGTGAGCTGTGCGCAAGCGTGGCGGCTTCGTCCCCCCAATGGGGAAGTGGTCAAGTTTAGAATTCGCTTCTAAAGGCGGAGTTCGAATTCTCACGCATGCGCACGAGACGCGTTATACTCGAAGTGAGACTATGTCGGCGCCGTAATGTTTTCTGAAGTTTCCAGGCCCTACCAGCAATATATGTGTATTATATATATGCATATAGTGTATTTACTTGACATCTGCACTGTCAAACTGACAATATGTTGCCACCACTGCTATTTTTCACATTTTAACAATTAAATTACTGTACAGTCTAATAAAAAACACATTATTTTTGAGGTATAGTCTAGACATTTTTTTTAAATTTGACACTGACAGTGCAGATGTCAAGTAAATGGACTATAAACAGTGCCAACCTAAGAAAAAAAATCACAACCATTTATGGTCACCCGTCCACGGCCTCCTGGATTAATATTAATCTAGGAAGTGGTGCCTACGTTACAGATACTTTATCAAAAACCCAACAGATGGCGCCAAAGTACGTTGGCCTCAGAATCACAAAAATTATACAAATGTGGCGGGCCGCGTAGAGACGTCAGTCACGCACTAATCCAGGAGGCCGTGACCCCTTGCAATTGGTGAAATATACTTTTTTGATATATAAAAACAAAATTTTTAAAACGAACCAAAAATGAGTTATGTTTTCCATGAAATTCTCTGAGGTGTTCAACTGTAATTTTGTAGTTACTTTAGTTTTAATGTTCGTTACTCGTTTGTAACGTTTTTGGGTTCCTCAATTGATTCCTTGCAAAGTTGCTTAAATGCACCCTTTCCAGTATAATTTACATTCCACGCAAGACAGAAAATATCATTTAAAATACTTAAAATTACAGAAATCACATCACCTTAATGTTTTTCATTAGGTCACCAACAGAGCAATGACGCCAACCCAAACTACAGGAATGATAAGAGTTGCGGCAACATCAACCGACGTTCGAAAAAAGAAAATACTGGAGTCCATACGTACAGCTCGTTTTAACCACGATCCAAGTGCTCGAGAATTTGGAATTTCTGTTAGTGAAGACTTTGCCAAAGTTCCAGCACGTGTGCTGGATTCACCCTATCTTAAATATCAAAGTGGAAATGTTAAACCAGAAAGGGGAACGTGGCGAGCCCAGAATTTTCTTAATGGAAAATGTCTGGAGAGATGGAGTATCGTTTGTGTTGATGGGCGAACTCGTCCTCCGGCTTTACAACAGTTTGCAGATATGGTAAGCTTCTTTATGTTCTAGCACAATGTTTTTAATCAAAATTAATAAAACACTAAAGCTATGTGCATGTCTTTTCATTCACAAGATATTTGTGCTACAAATTTAATTGCATTTTGTTTGCAAACTAGAAGTCTAAAAGCTGGTCTTGTTATAGATGATTCAGCAAGGAAGACCATTGGGCATGACCATATCCAGACCTCATTCGGTGGATGTATTAAGACTGAATTACCGTAAAGAAAAGGAACTCCTGGAAAACCACTTTTCAAAACTAAAAAATATGGAACTGATAGTGGTCGTAATAAGTGATGATAAGGACATCTATAATTACGTTAAGCAAGTGGCTGAATTAACAACGGGTACACTAACGCAGTGCGTTCGTGGCAAAAACGTTTTTAAGTAAGTTGTTTGTGCTATGTAGTCATCAAAACAGGGAAAATTTGCATTTTATAAATTGAAAATTGATTTGATAATTTGCTTGAGAAAGTGTTTCTATTTGCTATTGAAATATTGATTACGAAGTGCCAAACAAATGCAGTGTAGCAGGTGATCGTTTTCCATCCAAGACCAGAGAATAAACACAACGAGAAGCGACAGTCATGCTATTTTGTTTGTAAAAAATTAGCCATATTGAAAGTGGTTTCTTTGTGTCAATTTAACAGGAGTTTCGATATAGTTTAATTTTGTAGTAATTATTCTGTTATGGTTCTTAAATTAGTTTATTACTTACTGTATTGAATACTTTTTTTAATTATAAAGTATAATTCTATTCGTGTAACATTTTAGTATTGTGTTAATGCAGTTGATCTAGTTGCGTTTAGATTTAACACACTTAAATTTGACGTTAAGTCGCTTTCAGTATGGCGAAGGTTGCTAAAATTATTCCCTACAAATACAATAGCAATTGCTGCAACTGTTGCTTTTAGTTCGTTTATGCTATGCCGAAGCATAAGTATTTGATGACAATTGAAAATTGACTGTAGATTCTGAGCTACCAATTTTCTTAGTGAATGCAAAATGTATAATAAAAACGTATAGTATAGTGAATTAGCGTGTTAAATTTCCATCAGTATCAACGATACACCGTTTTATCTTAAAATTTGAAAATACTGTAATTGCAGCGTCAGTAAACAGAAGGGATGTAATAATAGTGTTTATTTACTTTGCGTTCAGGCATTACGATACTCGTTTGCATATCGTAATAGACACAAAGGGATACTATAATCAAAATACTAAAAACAGAGTAATTTCCGTTTAAACAAGTGGCAAAGTAGATGAAATACTGTATGATACCTCGTTTATAAGGCATTTTGTCACACTTACTCCTTTAGGGCACTCCTCGCTTCGCTTGTCGTACCCTAAATCCGTGCGTGCTACAAAATGCTTCTTATAGAACTCGTATCATAATATACTATTACATTTACTACATCTGAATGTTTTTAGTAGAGGAAAAAGTTATACAGCCTATGTTATAATATGATTAGCTTTTGCTGAAAATGTTACTTGATTGTATGGCTGCATAATTTCTTTTGAATATTTTATTCAAGAAGGGATATCTGCAAGTTATACTTTTAATGTCATTATCAAAATGGTCTTATTTATGTCCTACATTTCGGATTGAAAATGACCGCCTGGTTTGTATCTTAATATGATTTACACTGCAAAATACATACAGGTTAATTCAATTTCGAGGCTCACCATTGGGACCTCAGGAACGGCAAAGAAAAGTCGCAATTTAGCAACTTTTTGCAAGGCAGGTTCACTAATTCGGAGGTTTTGCTATTTTGAGGTTATGATTAAATGGGTAAATCAACAATTACATAATAGTGGAGGTGCTACATGGATCATCTAATAAAAAAACTGCAAATTGTAATAAGAAGATTTTCTTTGGTAGAAATGTAGTTTATGACTATACAATTTATTGAAGAAGGGGAGGCATCTCGAAAAATCGCTAGAATTCAAGATGGCGGCGGTAATTTAAAATGGCGTCATACTGTGGAATTATTTGAAATTTTCTTACTATCCATCGCACAAAATAGTGTTTGGTGTCAATTTATATGTTTTTTAGGCCAACAATTTCATTTGTAATGTCAGAAATATGGAAAAATCAACATAGGAGACTTGTTGTAAAGTCATAAAGTCACAATTATACAGTAAAATTAAACAAGATCTGTTTCTATTAATACCTACTTATACAAGATTTTACAAAAATTGACTCTTACATTTTTTACAGTTACCTACATAAATACTTTATAAACTTCAGGTTTTATGATATCATTTGTCACACTTATTTTTACAGATTTTGCACATACATTTTATTAATTCTTTACAAGTATCTGCAATTTCTGGTAACTCTGACCATTTTATTTTCCATGATACATCATCCAACCACCAACCCCATTCATTTGGAGAAGGCGTCCTTATTTCTCGCTGGACTGCTTGTCCCCAAATGTACCCATCTTGGAAAGCACTCCGTAGAACATGTTGACTTTTTGACTTTCCCGTGAAACCAGAATTGCTGTTACATTTTTTGAAAGCGTGAAATCCAAATTCAGCATTATTCTTTTTTATTCCAATTGATGCAGCTATAGCATGAACGAGAATAAATCTATATTTCTGCCCTGTTCCAAATGTAACCCAAAGTGTTTCCAGGCTTTTATCTGATAGTTCAAAGAAGTATGCAATTGCTAAAACTAATACATCCGTATCTACAGAGCGGATAACTCAATCCATTTTCTACAATGTCTTTGAGATGAAGTATTATCCTTGAATCTGCTTCTTCATGACCAGGACAAGTTATTCCAATTAGGAAACTTAGCACTGACATTTTCTTCAACTTTATCACCTGAAGTAGTAATAAACTGCTCAAGTACAGGTCTAAAGAGTAGCTTCAGCACTGCGAAAACATTAAGTATTATAGTGCACCCAGAATGTGTAGTTCAAAACGTGACCACCGAACTTCTGTAGATGGCGCCAAGTGGACAAGCCGCCACTGTGCTACAATGCTTGGAAATTTTGCAAAGTGGAAAATCGCCACCTTTCGCCAAAACCAAATAGCGCATGAAGGTGCTCGGGACCTTAGCAACAACTTTGCCCCCCTTTCAAAATTTCGATATCTGTAGCCGTTCGAAAGTTACAGGCGATCCAGACAGACAGACGGACGGACGGACGGACGGACAAAACGTTCGCATAAGTACGCTGAAGCTACTAATAACTTGTGTTTTGTGTATTGCTAATGATCCAAGTAGAGAAAATAGTTCTTTGTTATTCGAATCTCCTAAAAATTCTTACCAATTTGTAGGTAATTTGACATGAAGTAGCACTTGTCTCCTGGTTCCTGTACCTAGGGTTTCCAGTCCCGGGATTCTACCACAAAAACCGAGTCCCGGGACCACAGCCAGCCCAGGCAAAGTCCCGGGACCATGTCAACATGCGTGCGTATACTCGATATCAGAGAATTAGACCTGTATTCACCGGCGTTCGTCGTAGTACTCATGCCTCTTGTACATTCTGCATTATTTGCGTTTTGCGTAACGCAGGAGAGGTATTGTTTTCGGTAGGTTAGAATTAAACCTGTGTGTTGTTTCAGCCACATTTGCATATCTTCTTCTATTTATGTATTTGTCTGTTTTTTTGTTGGATTTAGATATGTGCGAAGAAGCTGAATAATTTATATTTTTGGGTTTTAAGTGTGTTCGTTATTTGTCTGCTAAAGCGTTACAATTAGAATGAATTCCGATTCGCAACCTACCTTCATTCTAAATTTTAAAAAATAACAATTTGAAGTCACTATGGCAACAGTTTTATATATTGAAGATAAACAATTGGCGAAATGTAAAGTGGGTTCCTACAAAATTATCATAATCAGAGGCAGCTTGACGAAAGAATTACACACGCACTTTGCAGTTCAAACAAAAGCAAAAGCGACAGACATTTTTAGTACCAGAAGAAAGCAATGAAGTTGTAAACGAGCCCCAACGCAAATTATCAGCACAGAAATACTTTATTTAACTTAAAACACTGGTTTTTCTTTGGAAATTTTATTCTGAAATTTCACCTGAACACTATTTCTTTTTCGGGATCTTCGGGACTAGTCCCGGGACCTGAAATTTAGCTCATAAGTCCCGAAAACACTTTTGGTCCCGGACTTGGAAACCCTACCTGTACCCCACTTCTGTCTGGCTTCACCTTTAATGCTCGGAGTAATGTATCTGCCCCAAATCAAATCAATTCTACGGCAGCCAAAACTCTCAATGTCGTTACGTGTGTGAGGATGAAATGTGTTAATGTAATAATCATTAAACGTCTTTGAAGACTGATGAGGGCTTTAAATTGTTGGCAAAAACTGCACCATCATAAATTTGAGCATGTCAGGTTCCTGGAAAGATAATGTCACTCTTTTCAACAATTTCCGCTAAAATATGTGCTAGATCACTTTTATGGCAGCGTCGAAATTCTCCATTACTGGAAAAGTTCGAGTTTGAAAAAGTCCTGCATATCTAGCTGACAATTCTGTGTAACTATTAGGAGCCTGGAAAGCAGCTGGATGTCTGTTTTTAAAATCTTCAAAGTTTAATTTTTCTTGTTTATGCGTTTTGTTGGAGTACTGAAGAGAGGGATTTGTTATTTTTCAAAGGCTGAAATAGTGTTGAGGAACTTTTTACCAGGCATTCCTCAATGAAACTGTGGAACTGTGTAATACCAATTGACCCAGCTAAATAAACAGATGCACTGATTTCTTTATCAACAACAACTCTGCTGTCGATGACAAGCAAATCTTTTCCATTTTCTAAAAATGGATTTCTGAACTAGTTGAGAGTATCATAAAGTGCTTGAAGCTTAGTGACAATTTGAACTTGAAATGAGTGATATTGCTCATGATGTCGTCTATTACTTTCTTCGACCTTTGAATCTTACACTCAAACTCTTGTATCAAGTGGCAAATCTCCGGTCCAGCTACCATCCAACGTGTTAGTGCCGATGGATCCTGTGTTATCCCTGCTGCACCTCCATGTCCTTTCACTATAGCAGTGTTTTGCTCGTGTGCTTGATCTATGCGGATAGCTGAGAAGAGTTTGTTCGATTTTTTTATCACAAACTGCCTTTTGTAGATAAGGACATCTATATGCCCGTATGGACTGATACTTAGCCTATTTTTAACATGAAAAATGAACTTGTTGGCCTAAAACACATATAAATTGACACCAAACACAATCTTGTGCAATGGTTAGTAAGAAAACTGCAAACAATTACATTGTATGACGCCATTTTGAATTTCAGCCGCCATCTTGAATTCTATAAACTTTTCGAGATGCCTCTCCTGCTCAAATGAATTGTATAGTCATAAACTACATTTCTGCCAGAGGGGATCTTCTTATCACAATTTGCAGTTTTTTTAGCACCTCCACTACATGTAAACATTTATTTTAAACTTAAAATTGCACTTTAACAACAAACATACAAATAATGAAGGAACAAAGGCCAGGAAATATGGATGTTGGGATAGAACAAATTAGAGACAAGCTATTGTTTTTTTTAATGTGTAGGAAGGAGCCTCCAGATGAACATAATAAAAGTCCCATTCGATCCCACTATGACAAATATGAAAAAAATGTCTGCCATCTTGTTTTTTTCAATTTTTATGGAATAACTTTTTTATTTATGTACTTACCAAAAATTACGTAAATACCTAATTTTTAGAGCTTAAAAGGACGCATCTTTGGGTAAAAAAAATATGCTTGTAGCTCAAAAGGTAAAAAAGTTAGAGCTTTTTAAAATAATGGTACGTTAAAAATAAATTAAAATTTTGTATTAATAGTATTTTATGTAATTAGTCCTCAAAGCAAGGCTTTAGGGGACAAGTCGTAATGTTTCCGGACGAGGCGGAGCGAAGCGCAGCCGAGTCCGTAATATGAAGATGAGTCCTCTAAAGCCATTTGAGGACGTGTTGCATACAACGTTTTTTTGTATTAGCTCTCCAAACATTATAATATGAAGTTTCAATTACCATTAACGCGGCATTATATTAGGAGGCCGCGCGAAAATGTATTTTTCGCTCCCCAAACTGGTTTATTTGGAAACTGTCTAGGATCCTCAAAATGGCCATTTAGAGGCCTTGTACTTAAAGTCGGCATGGCAACTAATGTTTGAGTCCGCAACACGTCTTCAAATGGCTTTAGAGGACTCATCTTCATATTACGGACTCGTCCCCTAAAGCCTTGCTTTGAGGACTAGTTACATAAAATACTATTTACAAAATGTCTGTTATTTCTTCATCGTCTACTTCAAAAATAGCATTAGTACAAGTAATTCCACAGCATTGGCCACACTTTGGGGAACACCTAATGCCTAAGTTTTTACAAGAACAATTCCGTCCACACGCACTTTCTTTGCAGTTACAAAAAACTTGTTTTAGTAGATCTGAGGGTGCTACTTCTTGTTTTGTCCTGACGGGAATTGGGTCACCATTGTCACTTTTTATCCATCCCCATGCGGTAGGATCCATGTGATTACCCAGCCATTCTTGTACCTTAAAAATTTAGGAATAAAATTAAAGTTTTAAATTTTTAAATGCGTGTTATGGATTTACCTGATAATAAACTCTCAGTAAATGTTGTTCTGCAGATTTTTCGGTAGGAGGCAACACCGCTAGATTAAATTGGCTCGACAGTCCCTGCCTTGAAGTTATTCTATGATACATGAAGTACCGAAGTTCGTCTAAACTTTTGGATTTTTTGGCATTATACAATTTCAGAAGAAACTCGAGGCCGGATTTAAAAATATCTGGTTTAAAGTGTCTTTCGTATAAAATGAAGTTAGCGCTTTAAACAATTGAGGATTCTTCTTTAAAGTAGACAAGCAACCTTTTTTGCTTTTGCCAAACAGAAACGATGTTGTGTCACATCCCGAAACTGCATGCAAAATGTTGTCTTTAACTGGACCAAGGCAATTTTGTAGTTTCGATATATTTGTAAATCTAGCATATGTTCCTGCTTTGCCAGGACGAAGCAAATACAAGTTGTCTTGGTTGCAATGGTGTAGTGCCAAAACCATTATATCAGTATCTTCCGAAACTAGGGTCACAAACTCATGTTTAGAGCATAGCTCTACAGCTGTCAAGCAAACTAAGACATCTGCATCTCTTTCAGCCTGATAAACAGTTACTCCTTTTTCATGAAAAAGGTTCTTGAGCAGGGCAATAAATTTTTTCTTATTTTCACTGTTTCTTAAAAATTCTTCCTGTGTGCAAGGAATTGCAGTATCTAGATTGATAAGATCAATGACACGGCTTTGCTTTGAACGTAATTTTTGCAGTTGAACTTTAGTCGAAATATGTGTTTCGTCGTATCCATCAAAAACGTCAACGCAGTTTGTGCCATAACAATGTATTGCGTAATTTACGTATTGTATACATATATCCTTATAGGTAGCCGGCTTTTGTCAGACTACTTTATGTAAAAGTAGACCACCATCTAAAACATACACG
Source organism: Agriotes lineatus (assembly GCA_940337035.1). Taxonomy (NCBI): domain Eukaryota; kingdom Metazoa; phylum Arthropoda; class Insecta; order Coleoptera; family Elateridae; genus Agriotes; species Agriotes lineatus. The sequence continues at coordinate 28,533 of CALNHX010006426.1, read as the reverse complement.
GTGTTCTTAGGGGCGTGCTGTTCTGGTGGTGAGGTAGAATCAAATTCTTTTAATAGTTGTGATTTTGTACCACTTCGTAATTGACCATCTTTAAAAATTGATAGAAGGTAGGGAGCCAGTTCAAATGTGAAGCACTTTGTAAGTTCTTCAGGAGACTTGTTAGAACAAACAATTCGGATAAAAAGTTGCATAGGGTTTATAACAACTTCACGTTTATTAACAGTAACTGTGTTGTTTATTTGTGCAAAGGTAACAACCAGTTTTTTTTCAGACACTTAATTGCTGTGTACTTCTTTCCATAATTTTCATATAATATTCCTTTGCACCATTCATCATTAATCAATTTTTCACAGTTGTCTGCTGTTTTTACCAGGCACATCTGAAATCAGTACATTATTTCCATACTTTTCAACTATTTTGGCCTTTTAAGTATTTTTCAGACCAAGCTTCTATTTCTGGAGGTAAGGCATAAACTAACTTTTCGTATATTTCTTTAAAGGAAACTATCTTGCTTTACGTTTAACACCTTGGAACAAAAGAAACAGTTACCTTTAAAATCAAAACACTGGTTTAAAGCGAATCGCAGCACTGATTTTGAGTATTGTGGAGCATCAGTTACATTGTCACGAGGTTCTTGTAATTTTTTAGTGTATGATGGATGAGTATATTTCTTTCTGCAATCTTTGTGAACTGTTAAAGAACTTACAGATTCAAACATTTGCCATTTAGTCATTGCGAGGTTTGCTGGCGTTTACAAGTGTTGGAAAACCTTTTTTTCCTACCACCACTAAAGTTTTAGAAGTACCTACTTCACTACATATTGCACATTTGTTTTTTTCCATTTTAATAACAGTCACGAATACAAAATAACACAATAATAAAAAATGTACGCGTCTTTTCGCTTACAAGTGATCTATAAGAATAACGTATCATCATAGTAACAACCTTGGTACGCGTACTTGTCGCGAAGTAGCGTCGTATAAACTCGTGGCTTGTTACCTTGGTTACACAGTGGCGTAGCAAATTATCTTTGGTATTTTTAATAAATTAGCAAATATCAACTAGAATAGATAACGTTTTTAATAAATTGTTATGCACCTAAATACATGTGTTTAATTCGTTGATAAATACCTGTCCACTCGTATTTTTGAAAATTTAATAACTTAAAATAAAAAAATAATTTTGTGGTTTATATATAGAAGTCTTTCAGTTTGTAAAGTACACCGCGTCATAGATGCACAGAATGCTAGAAACGTCCGGACGAGTCCATTACGTTCAACAAGGTGATTTCTGCTGTTGTATTCAGTTCATTGCCGTTCGTCGTGTCATTTTTTTTACATGTTTCCATGACTATTAACCCGTTAGTAATATCAAAAAGGAGTTTGGGCGAGCACCTTACAGTCTGGTAGCTACATGACGCATTGGGGTTAGTCATTTATTGTCCGTAGCGCCATATTCGAACTTTCTCAGGTCGCACGCCTATTGAAGAGCATTTGGCCTGCGCCCTCTGCCAGATTCCCAGCTGTTGTCTAAAATGCTGCCACGATCAAATGGCAAAGTTCCATGCACAACTTTGGCAAAAATTCACAGCAAAACGGGCAAATTTAGTAATAATTCCTCGCCCGGAATGGAGCGGGTGACGCACGGCGAGTCCTCCCGCGGCCGAAAGCGTTTAGGGGAGGGCGGCCTCGCGAGCTTCTGGTAGAGCTGGTACTTCTTATGACATGCTAATTTATTTAGCATTTGAAACCAAAAATAAATCACCATGGAAAGTTTTCTTTAAAATGGAAATTTTAATGTGCCCCCCTAAAAATACCTATTGCTACGCCACTGATACCGTCTATTGGCGCATAACTGTAGCCACGCCTATGTACTTCTTGCTTTGAAGCCACTCTAATAAAAAACTTTTAATGCTCTACTATATTTTGTATTTCTAAACAAATAAGTACTGTTCATGTTTTTTATAAAAAATCAATTTACTGAGATATTAACAAAAAATGAAAAAAATCAAAATGGCCGCCATTTTTTTCTTACTTGTCATACTTTTACCAAATGGGACTTTTGGTATGTTATAGTACAAGTCACTATGTACCGATATCAGCCAAAACTAGCTTGTCTCTAATTTGTTCAACCTCATCCTATTGTCAGTTGCCAAGTTTACTGAGGTAACAAGTAATAGTATGTAATACTTTTTTTTTTAAATTTTATTATTCATGTGCAGTTTAGTTGTCGTTGCTTCTTGTTTAGTTTAATATTTAACAGTGTTTGTTGCAAAATGAGCAAGGCAAGGAGCTAAATCAATTTCTGTTTCATTTTAATTTGAATTTCTCTTCTGTTGTTCTGAATTGAACTTGCCTTCTTCTGCTTGCTGTTGTATGTTTTCTACCTCAACGTCCTTATTCCAGTTCCCTCACGTACAACCTAATATTGAAATTGTAATTAAGTTACACATTGAGTAATCTTTCTTTTAATTTGCTTAGGGGGATGTTTTCTTCATCATCTTTTGTTGGTAAAATATTATACCAGCATTTCTTTATGACTGTTGGCTTTAAGCTGTTCCATGCCATAATAAAATTTGACCAAGCATCTCTTAATAGCAATGGGGCGAAAATAAGGGATCTACCATGCAAAAGGTTCTAACAAAATGAAATTTGGTAGGTTCGTAAAATTTACTGTCCTGATTATAACCCTGAGTTTTCGATCGTGTGCGAAGACCGCTCGCGCCGCCATCTTGAGAAGGTGTCAAAATCAGTTTTTTGCAAATATCTTCGTTTCTAATGGTCCTACGAAAAAAAGTGAAATAATAAATTGAAGAGCATAAAATTGTACATAAAATATTTTCATTAATTTTTCTGTTAGACCAATAATTTTCAAGATAACGCAAGAAAATAATGGTAATGTAGCGGTGGAGCGTTGTTTTCTGCATCTGTCTGCTTAAATGTGAGCTAAGTGATACGTGCAAAGTAATTTCCACATAAATATCTAGTATTATCAAATGCATTTGCACAGTTTTCTGCATTATATTTTGTACGGACACGTCTGCTCCACCACTACCTACATTACCATTACTCGCTTCCGTTTGGCGCGCTGTATCTGAAAAACTATTGGTCTGACGAAAAAAATGTATAGAACATATTTTATGTACAATTTTATGCTCTTCAATTCATAACTTTACTTTTTTTTCGTAGGACCAATAGGAACGGAGATATTTACAAAAAACTGATTTTGGTCGCCATCTCTTCAAGATGGCGGTGCGAGTGGTCTTCGCCCAAGGTCGAAAACTCAGAGTTATGATCATAACAGTAAATTTTACGATCCCACCAAATTTCATTTGGTTACGACCTTCTGCGTGGTAAAACTACCCATTGCCTGGACTATAAAGTGTAATTTTGTAATAAGGCAGTAATGTGTTATTCACATTACGTAGCATATACATTGCACTAGTCGAGCCATTTATTATTATTATTATTATTATTAGTGCCCATTATTCCCCACGGGGGACATGGAGTTGTACAAAACAAACAAGTAATAATTCAGAGATAAATCAAAACTAAACTAAACAGAAACTGTAGCTATAGACATTGAGTTAAACAGTACAATACACGTGTGTTTTTAATTATTATAAGTCATCTATAAATTGCTTCCATTGATCTTTATCTTGCGCTAGGACACGAAGCTGAGCGATGGTTCTACTTGTTTCCTCTCTGACCGTTTTTCTCCAGGTTTTACAAGGCTGCCCTCTAGCTCGGCTACCTTGTGGGTTCCATTCCAATGCGACATGACTAGGGACATCTCTTTTAAGTGTTCTCAGTGTGTGACCCAGCTATACTCAACTCTTCTTGTCCAGTTCTCCTCCATAAATCTTCATTTGGGATTCGCTCGGGCCACCAGATTTTCAATATATTTCTCAAGCATCTGTTTACAAATGCTTGAATCTTCCTTTGTGTACAGCAATACAGCCTCAACCGTAGAGTTAAATATCTTCATCTTGATTGTGTTGTGAATGTTCACGGCTGTCCATATATTATTCATACCCAGAAACACCACTCTCGCTTTATTTATTCTAAGATCAATATTTCTTGGTGACCCCCTATCTATTGACACCACACTACCAAGGTAAGTAAATTCTTCAACGTTTTCAATATTATGGTTGTCCAAGGTTATATCAATCACATCTGTATTAATAGCAATTTAGTCTTCTCCTTGTTAATTCGCAACCCAATTTTTTTGTATTCACTTTGTACACTATTTAGTGTTACCTGCATATTTTGTGAGTTCGTAGATAACAGACGAGCGTCATCGGCATATTCTAAATCCTCTAATGTTCTGGTTAGACCCTATCCTATTCCTCTTCTTCTACTTCAGTCACTTTTGCTAGTATAAAGTCCATTATAATTAGAAACAAAAGTGGTGATAAAATACATCCTTGCTGACACCACTCCTTGACTCAAACGGTTGAAATGTTGTCCCTTATGCAATACTCTACACATGCAGTTTGTATAACCTTCCTTAATTAGGCGTATTATTTTATCAGGAAGTCCTTTGTTTTTCAGTACCCTCCATATACATCCTCTATCAATGGACTCGAAAGTTCTTTGATAATCTATAAAAAGTAGTTCTGATTGTATTAATATTGTCCGCGCATGAGTAGCCAGCTCTGAAGCCACTTTGTTCCTTTCTTAGTATACTATCAAGCGTTGTATTGATTCTATTTAATACAATACGGTTGAAAACCTTGCTCTTGACATTCAGTACGGTCAATAGCTGGCCATAGACACGCGTTTAAAACCGCCACGAATGTAGTTTTTCGTGGAAGTTTTGAACGCGTGTCTATGCCCAGCTTATGGCTGCGCATATGTACACGTTCAAAAGCTGCACGGATGTACTACATTCGTGGCGGTTTTAAACGTGTGTCTATGGCCAGCTATTCCCCTCCAATTTTTACATTTTTGCAAGTTCTCCTTTTTTTGGGATTCTAATAACAATCCCTTCCTTCCATTCAGAAGGGAAAGTCTCTTCGGTCCATATTTTTTAAAAAAGGGGGTGAAGTATATCTGATACACCTTCTACATCGATTTTTAATATCTCTGTTGTGATTGAGCCATTCCCTGCAGCTTTACCCTTTTTTATTTGTTTAATTGCTTGACATAGTTCTTTTTTTGTTGGGATTTCTGTATTTATTAGGGAACTCGAGGGAATCAACTTCTGGAGAGATCTGGACAGTGCTGCTTGTAACATTCGTTATATCTTCAAAGTATTCTTTCCAGCATTGTAGTTGTTGCTCCATTGTGCATAACATTATTCCATTTCTATCTCTGATTGATAAAAAATGGACTTGACTAGTATTTCAATAACTCAACTCATTTCTTTTTCTTTTATTATTATATTTGATACATGTGCAAATGGTGTGTTGTCTTTGTTCTATTAATTCATACATTTTTTTTTATTTCGGAAGTTTGTTCAATTTCAATTACAAAATTGCATATAAACAAAAGCGGAAAAATCTGTTTTTAACAAGTTCCGCGTGTATACAAAGAAATGTTCTAAGATTATTCAATTAAACAGTATGTCGTGACGATATGCGCAACATGGGAACTGCCAATGGTAAATTTAGGGATAAGAGTTGCTTTTGCATGGCCTTAGCTACTGAGCATGCATGTATGGGATCTGGAATCTGTCTTGGGATGTATAAAACATAATTTACATCGTACATTCATGATTCGTTCTTACAGTGGTATAATTCAATTTTTATTTATAGCAAAAATTAACAACGAACACACTATATACAAAATTACATTAAAAAATAGTGATAATAAGAACAAGGGACAACCAAGTATTAAACTTCTTGTTTATATATTTCATATTTCCCTGTTTTGATACGCTAGTTATCTTTGACAAAAGTAAAGTGATGCCATTACAACATCTATTTGTTTCAGTCCAAAACCAGCAACTGTCGGAAATATTTTGCTAAAAGTCAACGCTAAACTGAACGGAGTTAACCACACCCTTAGCTTAAAGCCAAACTGTCTAAAGAGGCCTTGTATGATAATGGGAGCAGATGTTACTCATCCAAGTCCTGAAAGTAGAGGAACTGTACCGAGTGTTGCTGCTGTAACTGCATCACATGATCCACAAGCATTCCAGTACAATATATGCTGGCGACTGCAACCACCTACACAGGAAATAATTACTGATTTAGCAAATATCGTTAAGCAGCATTTGTTGTATTTCTATAAAAAGAATAAGGGAATAAAGCCAGAAAAAATTATTTTCTTTAGAGATGGTGTTTCGGAAGGACAGTTTCAAACGGTGCTCAATGCTGAAGTGAACACCATACGTCAGGCATGCACTACGCTACAACCAGATGGGTTGTATAAACCGAAGATCACGTTCCTGGTGGTGCAGAAACGCCATCATACACGCTTTTTCCCAACAAATCCGCGAGATAGTGAAGATAGGAATTGCAATGTCCCTGCTGGGACTGTTGTCGACACCGAAATCACACATCCAACTGCTTTAGATTTCTACTTGGTGTCTCACGCTAGCATTCAGGGTGTTGCGCGACCCACCAAATATCGTAAACTTTGGGATGATAATGATATGCAGGAAGATGAGTTGGAGCAACTCACATATCATTTGTGCCACATGTTCACTCGATGCACTCGCTCTGTTAGCTACCCAGCTCCTACATATTATGCTCATTTAGCTGCTGCTCGTGCTAAAGTTTATTGCGAAAGAAGACAAGTAAACATGAATAATTTGGAGCACGAGCAATCCCAATTAATTATTAAACCTGAAGTTGTTCGGGAACAGCCTATGTTTTTCGTATAAACCTACATATTTGCTCGTTATTTTAAATCTCCTTCTTCCATATTCTAATTTTGTCCGATTCTAAGGAAAGGTTTCTACATTAAAAATTTTGCGATCACTATGTAACAGTATACTGATGCTACATATATCGATATTATATACCATAAATATTGTATAAAGTTTTTCAAAATAAATGGCTTTCACAATAATTGTTTTTCTTCCTTTAATAGTTACACAATACACTATGTAGAAAAAATGAGATACATTATAATACCAGCTTACAAAGACGACTGAAGCTATTAAAATAACTGCTATACTACTACTGAGGTTAATATGAGCACAAACTATTTTTGTTTTGCTATAAAAACTTTATTTTATTGCATTTCATTTGGTAATTTACTACATTTCTGCATTCAAAATTGTTCAGAAATGTACGTTTCTGCATTAGAAACACTTTTCTACATGGCAAAAGCGATTCGTCGTACCGTTTGGCAGTACTGAAGTGTATTGTTGGTGACACTGTAAGTCTATATCAAATTCGAGGTTATTAGGTTAGGTTTTGTGGCGAATTTGACATAGACTTACAGTGTCACCGACAATACACTTCAGTAATGCCAAATGCGGAACATCAACTGGAGCTGCTTATTGTGCTTCAGTACATCGAAACGAGTTCTGCTCAGCTTGGTTATGTTTTGACATTTAGTATCACTTTTATGTAAAAATTTGATATTTACATTTCTTATGAAATGCGATAAAATAGTAGGTATACGCAACATGTTAGAAAAGTGGTTTTACTGGCCGTTTCAGTACTCGCTAAAACTTGTACTCAAACCAGCCATACTTGTTCAGTAAAACACCACTTTTCTAAACTTGTTGCGTAATATACTATAAAAATTACATCAGCGGCACTGTGTGCCATTGTTTCTGAAGTGTGAAGGCTTCAATTGCTATTAAAACAATTTAATCAGATTTTTTTTTAACTTAGTTAAATTTGTGATTGATATTTATGATTTAAAAGATTAATTTTTGTATAAATAAACCGTTTATTTTTGTAATAAATCAATCGACATCTAATGTTCAATTCATTCGCAACGTTGCTGCCCTCTTCCAATTCATAATTCATAAAACGTGAGGCTGTGTTTTGAGGGTAGCAACATCATCGTCCCTTTAAGTGCCATTGACTACATTGGCAGGGTGTATACTTTCTGGAAAACAGGGAAAACCTGGAAAAGTCAGGGAATTACATTATAATTCTGGAATCAGGGAAAAGTCAAGGATTTTGCTTAATTTATAACAAAAGTCAGGGAAAATTAATTAAAACGACAAACTACTTTATCAAGAGTTTATTCGATTCGAGAGCCACCATTTAACTGGATTATCTTGACTTGTCTTTCTTCCACGGCATCATGTAAACGTAGTAAGTATGTTCAAATTGTGCAAAATCAGGCGCCATGCGGGAAGCTTCTTGACAGCAGGTTACGTACGTTAGACATGCTTGTCTTTATTTATCTAATACCTTGCTTGTTTCCCCACTCTTTCGTAAAAATTTACTTTTAGAGTATGTATGTATATGAAGCAATAAAACTCAATAATCTTCTCCACGAACATTTATTTTAAAGTTAAAGGTGGTGACATGTTTCGAAACCAAAATGGTTTCATCATCAGACAGAGTCTGAGAGCTGTTCGTCTTCAATGGCAGCTTCTCTTTTACTTGCTTAATTTTAAATTTTTATATTTTGATGTATTAATCAGTACAACGATCTTTATAATGTAGTTTGCTGGTTAATTAATTTTCCTTCTCCAATGTGGTGTTTTTTTAAATATTATTTCTACCTCGTCTTCAACATTTAATATCTTAACCTCATTTTAACCTCAATTTTAACATGTGTACTACTAATGATCATTATGGCCCGAGGATGAAACCAGTTTGGTTTCGAACCATGTCACCACCTTTAACTTTAAAATAAATGTTCGTGGAGAAGACTATTGAGTTTTATTGCTTCATATCACGGCATCTTCGCTAAAACCTTGACGGATCACCTTCCTATGTATGTATGTATGTAAAAATCTTCTAAAATTTTGATTGAAAAATCCTGAAAAACCTGGAAAAGTCAGGGGATTTTTACATGGTAAGTTAGTATACACCCTGATTGGCTTAATACATGAGTGCAGTCTCGTTCATGTGCTTAAAAATTAGGGATAAAGAACCAGCACAATCAACAGAAACCTGATCCAGCCTCCAGGCATTTCTGTTCATGGTCCTTCGAGCCGGATCTGTATCCAACTAAGAACAAGTACATCCCAGGGGTCACAAGCATCCAGAGAAGAAAAAAACATCCGCCAACCCACCCAGGTCCCACAAATGGCTAATAACATGGAGGAATTCAACAAATTAGCTGTCGCCCAAGAAGAGCTCGCGCAGAAGATAACTCAAATATGGTCCAACAGCAAAAAGAACCCTGCCAGCTGAAAAACCGAAGCCTACATCACCAGTCGTAACAAGGCGCTGGATGAACTTTAGAACATCGCAACTAAAAATCATGCAGAAATGGTGCAGCTAAGTATTCCAACACATAATTATTTTACAACAGGGTATTACGATCAAATTAAAGCCATATACGGCGAAGCAAAAAGTTATTTGCAGAGGTGTTCAAAAGCAACTGAAATTTCCAACCCCTCCGAAAGTAGGAGGCAAGAGGAAAGAGTGGAAAATTCCGAGCAAAAGGTTCGTATCCGAAAACTGCAGATTTGGATCCGGAGTTTTAAGCAAGCTATGGACGACGCCGAACTAGCACAAGAATTAGGAAGGCCCGCCATCACCAAGAGGGAATTAAGAGAAAAATGGAATCGGGTGATCTAGATGGACGAAGAAGTTATGTCTAACGAAATGGCTTCAGACCAGATACACTTCAGTCCTGAATATACAACGTTGGAAGACAAGTATAGAAATTTAATTAATTTACTGCAAGCACTGACATGGAACGTGCAAGCAGCAGCCATCTCGCTTCCTCAAGTCAAAATCCCCATATACGAGGGAAACTATGAAGAATAAGCCACTTTCAAGGACATATTCACTAAATTAGTAGATGACAACCAGAACATGGACGATGTCATCAAGATGCAATATCTAAAGACGCATGTCAAGGGAGAGCCGAGCCGCTGATCCAGCATCTAGCAGTTACCCAAGCCAACTACAACACCGCTTGGAATTTGCTGCAACAAAGGTATCAAAATAATCGCCTTATTTTAACAAAATTGCTAGACACCATCTTCGATCTGCCGGTCCTTTCCAAAGAATCAGCCCAAGGGTTGAAAAGATTGCATGACTCCATCAAGGAATGTGTGGAGGCAATCAAGAACTTAGGCATCTCCACCGACAGTTGGGGTCCATGGATCAACAGGGCTATCACTCGAAAATGGAATCCTGAAACTAACAAATTATATGAACAGTCGCTTCAATGCCCCAATGAAGTTCAGGATCACCAAAATTTAATGGCTTTCTTGCAAAGGCGGTTCCAATCCCTGGAATCCATTGATGGAGCTCGAAAACCAATACCGAAAGGACTGCAGAAGACTTATGCTTCTGCATCTTTAAATTGCAAGCTGTGCCATGGAGATCATTACATCGATAACTGTGGTCAATTCCAAAGGCAACCTACCCATGAAAAACAAGAAGCGGTAAAAAACTATCGATTGTGCTTTTCGATGCTTACGACACGATTCCAATATACCATGTCGTTCCTATTTTAACTGTAGAATCTGTCGCTTTCCGCATCATACTCTGCTTCATAAAGCACAGCCACCATCAAGGCCGTTACCCGCTCAGAAGATGAGGACATCAGCTCATGCAGCAGCCATGCAGACTCCCAACGCTCCAAAGAAGAAGCCGAAATCAAATATTACCGCCAATTTAGGCGCAAAAGGGAGCCAAGTGCTACTAGCCACAGCAGTGGCTCAAATCAATCAACATTGGGACAACAGCATTAAAGTCAATACCACGATTGGCGAATTGTCGCAAATTAAAGAAGACGAGCAGTTGCAGAAATTCTGGCATATAGAGGAAGTACCCACTCAAAAAAAAACTTTCCGCAGAAGATCAGGTATGCAAGGAAAAAATTATTGAGACAGTCAAAGAGACTCATCCCGCATCCAATGGATCCATCCAGGAGTAACAATCCAGCAGGTGGAGAAAATATCAACAACCAATCCTACAGCGGAAGAAGGAGCGATAGCAGCTGCCAATATAAAGAATACGGGAGTTGAACGTCCAGCTATCTGAGAACATGAAAAAATAGCACCCTCTCATCAACAAGAAAAATCCGACACAAAACACTTCGCGCCTAGCGATCGATGAAGTCAAGAAGTTGCAGCAGTAACTGCAGCAATCGGGAAATCCTCCAAGTCCACCAAAAACGTGCCACCCGGTGGAGGAAGGAGCCCAGAAAAAGCAGCAAGAATTGTAGAAAACAAGAAACCCTCTGAGTCCACTGAAAATTTGACAACCATTGGAGGGTGGCACCCAGAAAAGGCAGCAAGAATTGTAGAAAACAAGAAACCCTCAGAGTTCACTAACATTTTAGCACCTAGTGAAGGGTGGCATCAAGACACAGCTGCAAGAATTACAGTAAACGAGAAACCCTCCGAGTTCACTAAAAACGTAGCACCTAGTGGAGAGTGGAACCAAGAAATGGCAGCCAACAAGTTAGAAAATGAAAATTCCGGTACCAAGCTCTTCTTCCCCAATGGAGGGTGGAGATAAGAAATGGCAGCAAGAAGTTCAGAAAACAATAAGCACAATGCTAATCACCTAGCCCCTTGTAGAGGATGGAATCAAGAAGACGGCTTATTCAGGTCTGCGAGGGAATTTACCGAAGACTCGCAATGTGGAACACCGACACGGAATCCTTTAAAACAGCTAACTTCGGCAAGAGTGATATTAATTATCGTATTCACTCATATAATGTTCGTCTCCAAAGGAAGAGGCAGCAGATGGACGTTAGCGGGACACGATAACACAAAAACTATTTTACAGAAATAACAGAGAAGCCAGTGTTGCAGCAGTCGAACCACTTCGAGAATTTACAACATCATCTGAAGGAAGTAAGCATGGAGAGCCATCCGACATTGCTACTACCTCTCCAGAGGAATAATCAACAGCGTCTAAAAAACGTGACATGGAAAACAATCCGACATTCCTATTTATCCAGCGGGATCACCGGCAGCATATTGGGAGCCACTGCTATAATAGGAGTTCTCTATTACATCCGAAGAAGAATAGTCCGAAGGAAGTCTTCACCCAAGCAACGCCAGCCAGCAGTGGAAGAATATCCCCTAAAAACCCTTAATGTAGAAGAAACAGTATAGTTTTTTTTTGGTTTGCTTTTTTGTGGCCTAAAACTGGCAATATGTTTAATTTGAATTAAACAGATATAAATTTCAGTCAAAATTTACGAAATATCGTTCACAATTTAAAAGCCAGTGTTGCTTCGTAATCAAGCCAGTTTAAAGGCCGGAAAACTGCAAAACAAGCAACTTACGCAAATAAACGACCCACAACCTAGAGTTCAGCGCACGGACTTGCAAACGCATGCGGAACCATAACAGCTTACCGCCTGCTGACTTATTGTTTTGTAATATTAGAATCATTCCACTAATCTACACTTTGCACTTTGAAATGTTAATTTAATTCTAAGCAATTATGTTTTGTATTGAGCGATCCAAAAAAAACTGTTCCTCAGTGGGCTGTGGAAATTCAACGTATGAATAATATGTTGGTGACACTGTACGTCAATGTCAAATTCGAGGTTATCATGTTAGGTTTTCTGTCAGTTATGACACAAAATGACGCAAATCCTAACCTGCTAACCTCGAATTTGACATTGACGTACAGTGTCACCAACATATTCATACGTTGAATTTCTACAGCCTGCTGAGGAACAGTTTTTTTTGGATCTATCGATATAAAAGCCCGTATATTTTTGTAATAAAATCAATCGACATCTAATGTTTGATTCATTCGCAATGTTGCTGCCCTCTTCCAAGCCATAATTCATAAAACGTGAGGCTGCGTTTTAAGGGTAGCAACATCATCATCCCTTTAAGTGCCATTGACTACATTGGCTTAATACATGAATGCAGTCTCATTCATGTGCTTAAAAATTAGGGATAAAGAACCATTGCAATCAACAGAAACCTGATCCAGCCTATAGGCATTTCTGTTCACGGAGAAAATTGAAGTTCTAATTGAAGACAGACGTCCAGCTATCGTATTTTTAAGTGAAACAAGATTTGCAGAAAACATTGAGTACTGTGAAATAAGTTTTCAGGGTTATGCCACCATTCGCTATAATTCCGAAAACCGACGCACTGGAGGAGTGGCAATTGTTAAATTCAAAGTAGTGTCAAACTGTTCATTTAACAACGAATCCTCGACGTATGACGTATTGCAACAAGTACAATTTTTATGGATGGTCCAGTTCATTTGTTGAGCAGTAGGTATAGTTAGCACTATTTTCATCACCAACTACCAAATTTCAGATTTTGAACATCCAGCAACTAGACCGCCTTTTCTGGTGTCAGTGTTATTTTTTCCAATGACTCTTCTATATTACCCTCGGCAACACTGGAGGACTTCCCTCCAGTATGTCCCTTAAGATTTGTAATGTCACCACCAGCGTCAACCAACAAAGTAGCAGAACTGCGACGTAGACAGGGGACCTGGACATATCGCCGAATGGACAAAACGCCGAATCGTATTTTAATGCCCAAAACGCCGAATCGTGCCCAAAACGCCGAATTCGTTTGAGTGGACAAATCGCCGAAAATGCCCAAAACGCCGAATGCTGTCGGTGGACATATCGCCGAAAATGGACAAATCGCCGAATTAGTTGGTGTGGACAAAACGCCGAAAATGCCCAAAACGCCGAATTCTCTCGGTGGACATATCGCCGAAAATGGACAAATCGCCGAATTAGTTATCGTGGACAAAACGCCGAAAATGCCCAAAACGCCGAATTCTGTCCGTGGACATATCGCCGAAAATGGACAAATCGCCGAACCGTGTAAAATGACCCCACATGGATCGGAAAGTTGGCATCGCTCGATTTTGTTCAAAACCCCCGTTTGTGTCGGTGGACATATCGCCGAAAATGGACAAATCGCCGAATTAGTTGGCGTGGACAAAACGCCGAAAATGCCCAAAACGCCGAATGTTGTCGGTGGACACAACGCCGAAAATGGACAAATCGCCGAATTAGTTAGCGTGGACAAAACGCCGAAAATGCCCAAAACGCCGAATGCTGCCGGTGGACACAATCGCCGAAAATGGACAAATCGCCGAATTAGTTACCGTGGACAAAACGCCGAAAATGCCCAAAACGCCGAATTCTGTCGGTGGACATATCGCCGAAAATGGACAAATCGCCGAATTAGTTACCGTGGACAAAACGCCGAAAATGCCCAAAACGCCGAATTCTGTCCGTGGACATATCGCCGAAAATGGACAAATCGACGAATTAGTTACCGTGGACAAAACGCCGAATCCTGTGAGTGGACATATCGCCGAAAATGTCCAAAACGTCGAATTAGTGGGCGTGTACCAAACGTCAAAGATGTCGAAATCACCAATTCCTGTTAGTGGGTATGGTACAAATTAAGGATGCAGAATATTTTACGGCCAAACAAATAGCGAAAATTGTTTTCAAGTTGTTATTTCTAAGTTACAACAATAATAAATTCAACTAGCAATTGCTTCCAGCATAAACAACACCTGTATACTAATAGTTGATATTCTAACTACAATTGTTGATGTCCCGTGTGCATTTTTGTGATTGAGTATTGAGGGTGGTGTCATTTTGTTCCTTATGCTGAAACCCGCGACTGGGATGAGCGAGGGGGCTATTTGGGGATAAGTTATTATTTTAAAATATAAATAAAGTAAATATGTTTCAAAAACCAGAATATCTATTTCATATTCTATATCGCGCATATACTGCAACTTATAATCTAAGAAAATAAAGTGATAATTGACCGTCATTGAATCCGAAATGGCGAACTTTAATTTTTTTATTTAAAAAACTCTTTGAATATAAAACAACAGGAAGGAGCATTTACCAGATGAGGTGCGTCGAGAATGGAGGTTGCATATGGCGGATAGTTGTTTCCGTTTGACACTGGCGTACTGTCTGTAAAGGATATATTATGGGTTTATTATATATCAACGATCAACATTTTATGTATTTCTACACATTTATATCGGGTGATTATAAATGTTTTTCCATCAAGCTACTTATGAAATATTTGTTATATGAATAATATGTAGGTGGCACTGTAAGTCTATGTCAAATTCGAAGTTAGCAGGTTAGGTTTTGCGTCAGTCTTGATTATAAAATCACCCGGTATATTAATGCCTAGACAAGCTATTAGGTTAGCTTATTGGAATGTATACAGGGTGTAGAAATGCTTTACGCAGCATAGGGATTTCAATGGTAATTTTTTCATATGAAAATATTTGCTTCCCTAATTATTTCAGAGCAAACTTGTATGGAAGTTTTTTGTAGAGAAAAAAATTCTGTATCCATTTGTGCCAGCATTTGTCATTTTACATTTCGGAAAACCAAAATTTAAAAAAAATAAAATTGCCATTTTTAGACAAATCAGTGGTGCCTTGAAATTGTTGAAGCATCTCAAAGCATCAACAAATTAGTTTGCTGTTTATTTGTTTGCATCTATCAAATGTAGCTGCAACCATTGCACTTATTGCACCTGATCTGCTTCCAGCATACCACCACTTCACAATTTTCACTGATTTTTGAAAAAATGATAATTCTAGTTTATTTCATTATTAGGTTTTCTGACTTAAAATGAGAAAAATGATGGCATCAATGGATGCAGAATTGTTTGCTCTACAAAAAACCTATTTACAAGTTTGCTCTAAAATAATTAGCGAAGCAAATATTGTCATATGAAAAAATTACCATTAAAATTCCTATGGTGCGTAAAGCATTTCTACACCCTGTATATATCAATTAAATAAATTATTATTTATTATTATTATATTATAATTGTTTTACTGAGTTTAAAAATTGTTATTTGTATTAAACAAATTTTAATAAAAAAACATGTAAATTAATTCACATTAACATTAATTTAACGAGTTTCTGCTACAATCGCAAAATTTATATAGTGATAAATATAGAATAAGTTGGAGTTTTAACAAATTTATGTATTTTAATTTTTCTTAAATTTATTTATTTCCAACAGACAGGAAGCCCAATTATAGAAAGTCTACAATTTCATATTTAGAACTAACTCAAACATAATTTCTATTATACAGTCGAAAACCAACCTAAGATTACAATAAACTTACAGTATACAACAAATCCTTAGAAAAACCTTTCAAGTCACAGTGGAATATGTCAATTTGATTATTAATAAGAATGTATGATGCAGTGCTTGCAAAAAGTGATGAATTTTTATAGGAATTTGTCCTTGGACAAGTATTAACAAATGTGAGACCATTTCTCGTTCTTATATCAGGTATATGAAAGTTAAGTCTTGCCGGCAGTTCAGGACAGTCAATCTTTTAATTTTAATTACCAACCAGCTTGTAAATAAACATTATCTGAAAATAAGTACGCATTGACTAAGGCTTTATACAATTAAAATGCAAAAATTATACCCCTATGATCACGTTATTTGACAACTACCATGAATAAACTACCACAAATGAGTCATACTTGGAGGTTGCATATGGCGATTTCAGTCGCACTTTTAAGTACGACCAATAAAATACCAGACTCCTTCCTGTCGTTTTATATTCAAAGGAAAAACTAAACATGAACTTGTTGGGTATCAAATTAAAGGTAATCGATTATACAAAACAAATAGCAAACTTATAAAATGTTTAAGTGCCATAAAAAATAGAGGTAGTGGCGGTATTTATGGCCCAGTGTGCTTACATTTCTAAAACATTTCCGGAAACAATTTACACACTGTTCTGGTTCCTTCCAAAGGGTGCTAAACAAAAAGGTCGACTATGATTGTTGATGTTCCGTCATTATCTAACAGAAGTTGCAACGTAAGACATCATATGGTTGCTAGGCGAAATTGTTAATTTAAGTCAGACTTATAGTTCCAATCAAGTGCTAATAACTCTGTCTACCCACAATTCCATGGTATATGATAGCAGACACAAAATACACATATCTGTTTTGCCATTACTCCTACATCACCAAACTGAAAAAGTTAGTTCTGACTGTAAACCGTCGACTACAACGGCCTTTGATACATCTAAAGATGCCATTTTTTAACCGAAAATTGGGTGATCATTCCATGAGAATTGCACATAATAATAGCTGTACTCAAATCTATTGGAAGTTAATATTGGATCAACTGGCATTCCTGAGTTGTGGAGCGTGGCCTTTTTTATAAATTTATAAGAAGAAAAACATGTAACGCTCATACCACAACTTTGCCTGTGTTATACCGGGTGTCCGTTCTCAAAGTCGAACATAGGCGAATAACATTGTATTGAACGTTTTTGCCGATTCCTGCTCGCCAATTCAACTTACAGGGAAGGTAATGGTATCAATGGAAAGTAAAAATTATTACGCATCAAATGATACCAATAATAATATTCAAGATGCGATTTTTATTTTAAAATTTTAATTTAAAACTTGGGAATTTTAAATATATCATGCCAAGTTCGATAGCATTCGTCAAAAATTGGTATTTAGTTGGCTTAAATCAGATATTTTCTGTCAACGTCTGTTAAAATTATCTACAGAAAAATTAATTATTTCAATGAAGAACGAGTGAATGCACTGATGTTAATTGCCTATGTTCGACATTGAGAATGGACACCCGGTATAGTACTGCGCTTGCTAATGAATTCTTCAAGGAAAAATTCCAAATTATTCAAATAATTCTTTGGGTAATATGGCAGAAAAAGTACTCCAAATCCATGATTGACAACAAAGTTTGTTCACGAAAATAAGTTTGTACCGCTTAGTAAAAGAAACAATAGTTAGGTACCTATTGTATGTAACAGAATGTTGAGAATTTGTTAATTCTTCTAATGTCCCAGGTACCTATGACGTTTTCGGCATTTCCACCGCATTGGGCTTTTCGTCCGAATTTTAATGCCCGCATTGTTCTCAACAAGAGGCGCGTTCGGTTGAAATCACAAAATTAGTTTTGACGAATTGGTTAACACAAGAAACACGCTGTTGACTGGGCCAATTATTCATTTTGGATAAATGATTGCACATTATTTAAGCAATATAATCTGTATATATAAAAATCACTCACCGTGTGTTAGTAATGCAAAAACTCAAGAACGACTGGACCGATTTGGATGATTTTTTTTGGTTTGTTCGCCTTACTCCCGAGGTGGTAAAAAAAGACAATTCGGAAAAATCCAAAGGGACAGCCGGAAAATTGGAAAATATCGAAAGTGTGTTTTTCTATACACTGTACGACTTTCTATTTGCAGTCATACTTTTATCATTCTGTGCTTAATATATGGTTTGAAAGATTTTCCCCATCATGTCATAATCCAAAACAACGTTTCCCGGGTCAGCTAGTATATAATATATAGTGTCTAGACTGAATGCAGTAAACACATTATAAACTTGCATTTCTAGGATTTCTGTTAGATGTTTGTGCGTTGACCAATGACGAAATAACAACCGATTAACAAAATATATTCAGACAATCTTGTGAAACAACACATACAAATAAAAAAGTGCAGTCAATATAGAAAAGCTTAGAACAATTCTAGTAAAATTTAAGGTACTGTAGAAAAAGGCCAAGCACAAGAAGGTTTCCTTATGTGGTCTATTTACTACTTTTATTAAAAATGTATACCTAAGTCAATTTATAATTTATTTTTAAAAATACATACATTAGAAATATTTATATTTGTCTGTTGGAAATAAATAAATTTAAGAAAAATTCAAATAAATAAATTTGTTAAAACTCCAACTTATTCTATATTTATCACCATATAAATTTTGCGATTGTAGCAGAAACTCTTTAAATTAATGTTAATGTGAATTAATTTACATAATGTTTTTTTATTAAAATTTGTTTAATACAAATAACGACAATTTTTAAACTCAGTAAAACAATTATAATATAATAATAATAAATAATAATTTATTTAATTCATATACAGTTGTTCAACAAAAAAGGCCCCGCCTTCTAGCTACGTTATTATTTATTTTAGACCCAATAAACCTGATATCAAATCAAATGGCACATAAAAACCTACATTTTAACACTATCAAAAAAAAATTATCTTTAATTGTTTCAGAGTGGTGACGTCACATGCAATTTTTTTAAATGACACTGTATATATTTTTTTACATTTTCTGGTAGAGGTTTTTTTTTTCTCTTTCCAACAATATAAATATTTTATGCCCTTACATTAGAAAATTTTCGAGAAAAATTAAAAAACTTTTTTATCGGTGGGAGGCCACTATACAAAACTATAAATAAAAGTGTAACTCAGAAAAACAAAACAATAAACACTTCAGATTATTCTGAAATCTGATAGTTAAAGCGTTTGGCTACTATTTGTTTTGGTTTTCTGAGTTACACTTTTGTTTACAGTTTTGTATCATGGCCTCCCACTGTGAAAAAGTTTTTGTAATTTTTCACGAAAAATTTTTTATGCAAGTGCATGAAATATTTATATTGTTGAAAAGAGAAAAAAAACCTCTACCAGAAAATGTCAAAAAATATATACAGTGTCATTTAAAAAAATTGCAAGTGACGTCACCACTCTGAAACAATTGAAGATACAAATTTCTTGATTGTGTTAAAATATAGGTTTTTATGTGTCATTTGATTTTATATAAGGTTTATTGAGTCTAAAATAAATAATAAAGTAGCTAGAAGGCGGGGCCTTTTTTGTTGAACAGACTGTTTATACATTCCAATAAGCAAACCTAATAGCTTGTCTAGGCATTAATATACCGGGTGATTTTATAATCAAGACTGACGCAAAACCTAACTTGCTAACTTCGAATTTGACATAGACTTACAGTGCCACCTACATATTATTCATATAACAAATATTTCATAGTAGCTTGATGGAAAAACATTTATAATCACCCGATATAAATGTGTAGAAATACATAAAATGTTGATCCTTGACATATAATAAACCCATAATATATCCTTTACAGACAGTACGCCAGTGTCAAACGGAAACAACTATCCGCCATATGCAACCTCCATTCTCGACGCAACCTCATCTGGTAAATGCACTTTCCTGTTGTTTTATATTCAAAGAGTTTTTTAAATAAAAAAATTAAAGTTCGCCATTTTGGATTCAATGGCGGTCAATTATCACGTTATTTTATTAGATTATAAGTTGCAGTATATGCGCGATATAGAATATGAAATAGATATTCTGGTTTTTAAAACATATTTACTTTATTTATATTTTAAAATAATAACTTATCCCCAAATATCCCCCTCGCTCATCCCAGTCGCGGGTCCCAGCATAAGGAACAAAATGACACCACCCTCAATACTCAATCACAAAAATGCACACGGGATATCAAAAATTTTAGTTAGAATATCAACTATTAGTTTACAGGTGTTGTTTATGCTGGCAGCAATTGCTAGTTGAATTTATTATTGTTGTAACTTAGAAATAACAACTTGAAAACAATTCTCGCTATTTGTTTGGCCGTAAAATATTCTGCATCCTTAATTTGTACCATACCCACTAACAGGAATTGGTGATTTCGACATCTTTGACGTTGGTACACGCCCACTAATTCGACGTTTTGGACATTTTCGGCGATATGTCCACTCACAGGATTCGGCGTTTTGTCCACGGTAACTAATTCGGCGATTTGTCCATTTTCGGCGATATGTCCACCGACAGAATTCGGCGTTTTGGGCATTTTCGGCGTTTTGTCCACGGTAACTAATTCGGCGATTTGTCCATTTTCGGCGATGTGTCCACCGGCAGCATTCGGCGTTTTGGGCATTTTCGGCGTTTTGTCCACGATAACTAATTCGGCGATTTGTCCATTTTCGGCGATATGTCCACCGAGAGAATTCGGCGTTTTGGGCATTTTCGGCGTTTTGTCCACGCTAACTAATTCGGCGATTTGTCCATTTTCGGCGTTGTGTCCACCGACAACATTCGGCGTTTTGGGCATTTTCGGCGTTTTGTCCACGCTAACTAATTCGGCGATTTGTCCATTTTCGGCGATATGTCCACCGACACAAACGGGGGTTTTGAACAAAATCGAGCGATGCCAACTTTCCGATCCATGTGGGGTCATTTTACACGGTTCGGCGATTTGTCCATTTTCGGCGATATGTCCACGGACAGAATTCGGCGTTTTGGGCATTTTCGGCGTTTTGTCCACGCCAACTAATTCGGCGATTTGTCCATTTTCGGCGATATGTCCACCGAGAGAATTCGGCGTTTTGGGCATTTTCGGCGTTTTGTCCACGCCAACTAATTCGGCGATTTGTCCATTTTCGGCGATATGTCCACCGACAGCATTCGGCGTTTTGGGCATTTTCGGCGATTTGTCCACTCAAACGAATTCGGCGTTTTGGGCACGATTCGGCGTTTTGGGCATTAAAATACAATTCGGCGTTTTGTCCATTCGGCGATATGTCCTAGACCCGCTGTTTCATCCTCCTCATTACAGAGTCTACAAATGGGTTCTTCTATGAGAATTCCCATTGTGTGCATATGTTTATAAAGGTTACAGTGACCGGTTATCAGCCCCGTCACTAGCCTAATTTGATATCTGTTTAGTCGCAGTAGGTCATCTGTCAGTTTTTCAGATGGTTTCCTTAGCATCATCTTGCTATGTCTTAGTCCTTCCACACAGTTTCAGTGGTTTTGATGTTGTATGTTTATCAATCTGCTTAGCCAGCTGCGGACTGTCGTTTTGGTGACTCTAAATACTGGTTCAAGGCCAGGGAATGGTGTTTCTGGTCCTTTTTTTGCAAGGGAATCTGCTTTTTCATTACCTTGTATACCCTTATGCCCCGGCACCCACATTAGAGTTATCCTATTGTGGTTAGCGAGGGTTAAAAGGTTTTGAAGGCAGTCCCAGACCAATCTTGAGTTGATCCGATAGCTAGCTAGGGCTTTTATAGCCGCCTGGCTGTCTGTTAGGACAAAGATGTCTCTACCTCGGTAATTTCTTGTTATATTCTCTTCTGCATGAGTTTCTGCTTGGAATACGGTGGCATACTGCCCAAGAGATGCATATGCATTGAACTGCAACAGATCTCTAAGTTGTCGTGAGATATTTTGAAGGGTTGTCTTTCCATTCTCATTCTTATGAAGGAGGGGTCTTGTCCCAGACTTCTTTATTACTTGTTGCGTTTATTGAACTTACATAGTTTTCCCATGACTTCTGTTTGCTACTTCTAACAACCCTTCTCGCAATTGCTCTTGCTTTTTTGTATTCAACTAAGTTTTGTATGGTTTTGGATTTTTTTGTATTTGTTAAATGATTTATTTTTAATTTTTGTTACGTGTTTGCATTCATCATTCCATCAGGGAACTTGATACTTTTGGTCATTGAATTGACATATAGGAATTGATAAGGAAGCTGCCTCTAAAATGTTATTAGTAATTTGTGTTACACTGGTTTCTACATCATTAAAATTTGCAAAAACACGACATTGCATGTCATATTTCTTCGGTAGAAGAGTCTTTGTAGCTAACTTTCTTGTTTAAATTTACGTTACTAATAGTTGTAAGTAAGTTTATTAGTTGTGTCAAAACATGTAGAATATAATTTTCAAATTAAACAGTTCATTTCAAAGCAACGTTTCGCTATTTTAATATAGCTTCTTCAGACTAAAAGACAGCTTGTTTATGACAAATTAAAATTTACAAGTTCCAAGTTACAGAAAGGCATGGCGTTACATTATTGATATATGTTTTGGTATGGTCTAAGGAAGGTGTCTTGGATTTCACCATGTTTTTTGTTGTATTTGTAGACAACTAAAAAAATTTTTTTTTAGATATTAATTAAAAGTCACCTTAATCAAAAGAAAATCTTACTAAGTAAATTGTATGTTTTAGAGTCTTCTTTCTTTATTCCTTTTTTTCGCTCTTAGGTATGCAGCGGATATGTTATTTAGGAATGGAAAGTTTAAAAAGTTTTTTGTTCTACTCGTGTGTTATTTTATATATTTATATCTTTTTTATCTCTGATGTTATTAACCATGTAGTACTGTAAAAATAAAAATAATTATGTTAATTTAGTATAGGTGTCAAAAGTTTACAGTGAGAAAATAGTTTAATTTAATATGAATATACACAAATTGTTAAATTAGTATGATTATTTACCTTTTGGTTGAAGTGGTTGTTTTCTTATATTGATATTATTTTTCAAAATACAATCTTCTTAGTTTTTTTTCTTAATTTGGTGTGGGTCCAACAACATTAAATAGAAATTCCATTTTTTAGATACTGGTTTCGTTGAAAATTTATGATGGAATGTGGCAGGCTATGGTTTTTTTCTCCCCTTTTTTCTCTCGCCCTATAAGGCTTGTGTGGTATGTTTTAATACCTGGAAAGCATAACGTTTTGAAAACTCAGTATGACATGTTACAATTTTATGCATGTTTCTGATTGTATTTCTATTATTAAAATGATAAGTTATTGATATTGTAAACATTATATTAATTAAAAAAACTGTTTTGTAAATTTTAACAGAGTAAGTTGTGATTTATAAGAAGTATAAAAAACACATTTTTTGGTTAAGTAATTTACCTTTAGTGTGTGGGGTTCTTTTTATGTAAACATTTTTCCTTTTGTATTTTATTTTTCCTCTCTTTAGTATCGGTGTTCCACCACGCTGGTTTTTAGATTATTAGATGTTGTAATTTTTATCTGTATATAAAATATAAAAGGTCACTTATTTTGGTGTTATTTCCACCCGATGCTTCTTTTATTTGCCTCTTAGCCCTTATTGAAACTACTACTCCGGAGTGTTCCGACCTCTGGAAGATTAAACTATTGGTTAGTTGAAAACTTAATTTTTTGGTTTTTAGACTTATATGTACACAGTAATATACTGACCTTTAAAGTTTTAATGAGCAACCCGCCAAAAGATAAATTAAAATTTGAGGTAGAATACATCATTCTCGAGTTTGACAGTTTTCTTTAAAAAACTTTTATGTAAGGGTCGATTAAGATCTCCCTTAAAGTATTAACTGACGTTTGTTTTAGTGTTATTTTGTTGTTGTTCTTGTTTTTATTCGTTTAAAACCTGTAGTTGTTAAATGATATGGGCAAAAAATCCAAAAAACATCTGGGCGGTCTAAAAGTTGCATTTATTAGATAATTAAGAATTTTTAAGGAAATAATACTGAAATACTGGGAATGTTCCGAAGTGTCATCGTCATCTGCTTTTCTTCTGATACTCTTTTTAACGATGCCGATTATTCTTGTAAATTTATACTTAGGTAATGCGGCGATGTACTAAGGAGGCGTATAAGTCTGTGAGGTTATCGAGGAAGCGGTTTAGATCTCTTGTGTATTTTCTTGTGACAGTTAGTGGTTCGGGTGCGTTAGATACTTCTAATATATATTTTTTAAGTTCTTCGTATGTTATGCCGTAGACTTCTTCTTTTGTTTTAAGAAGATCTTGTAATGGTGCTAGCTGTTCGTCTATTGTTGGTTTGTCCTCTACTCTGTTAGTTTTTGCTTTTTACTTCCTTTTACAATAAAGGAAGTATTGGATTCACTCCAAAAATTCGAAATTGAGTTTTCAACAGATTTTCACGTTTTAGAGTCCCCTGAACCCAAAAAACATTTTTTTTTTATTGGTCTGTCTGTCTGTGAACAAAATATCTCAAAAACGAAAAGAGGTATGGCGTTGAAACTTCATATATAAGTTTTGTGTACTATGTAGATGCGACAGCAAGCTTTTGAAGAAAATCGTATAACCGGAAGTAGATGTTTACTGTTGCGATTTTTCAGTTTTTTTCGATTTTTTCAAAAATTGCTCTAACGATTTTTTTCAAACATTTTTATGACATTTTTAATGTGTATTGAAGTGAGATACGTGATTTTCCAGTTCAATAATTCTAAACTGGGTTTCTTTTGTTTTTTTTTGCTATTTTCCTTATTAACTCCTATTTTAAATAAAACACCCGGGATATTATTACATTTTTGACTTCAGCTTAAAATTCTAGAGAAAATTTGTCCCTTCACCTAACGCTCTATTTTGTACCGTTTTTGTAGAATTTGTAATTTTTGAAAATTTTTGACAAAGGCTTAAAAATTTAATATCAAATTTTTGGCTAATTATAAGATCACTGTAAAAGGAAGTTGTGTGCGTGTATCACACCAGATTTTTTATTGGTACTGTTTGGTGGTTTAGGTTTTTTAATTAATTCCAGTTGCTCGTCCATATTTTCAATTACTTCACCTGTACAAGATTCCAGGCTGGTTGATTGAAGGGCTCTTTTTTCTCGTTCTCAGTGGAGGTCGAAATTGGGTTGTCTGTAGTATTGGAGATACATTTAGTTGATATATAACCAGATTGGTTACACTTATAACATTTTTGTATATCTTTCTGAATGTAAATTTGGTATTGGTCGATATCGTATGATATAATGGTAGATTCAGGTATGACTAGGTTATCATTTGGAGCTATGCATGTGAATCTTCAAAAACTTAGAATGTGTGCATATTCTTGTTCTGGTATTCCTACCTTAATAGCATAAATTGGGGATACTGTCTTAAGACCTATTTCTGCGAGTTTCCTTTCTATATAAGAATTCGGAATAGATGGACATATGTTTGAGACGATAATCTTTTTAGCAGGAATTATAAACTTGCGCATAGGTGTTTGTTGCCCAGCTACATTTATTATCTCTGTTTTCTCTAATAAGTATTCTGTCATTTCTTTAGACGGTAAGTATATCAAATTCGACAATTTGCCAATCCGGATGCCGCTAGTATGTTGATAGGTTCTACTATTTGCCTAGAGCGTATATATATTCTTTAATCTGTATGCCGTCTATTGAATTGATAATAATAGCTTGATCTTTTTGTGGATATTTAATTTAAGGTGTTTTTTTGGGTTATTTTAGAATAGCTTTGATTTTCTGCATTAACTGTGGCGGTAGTTTTGTTTACAGCTCCATCCGTTTGACTGGGGATCCTGCTATTATTTCCTGTTGCGGTATTCATTTTAGGTAAGGGTGGCTTTGTTTTGTAAGTTTAAAAAAATGTTTTGGGATAAGCAATGAGATTGGACTGCAAAGTTCTACCGTTTTTGCTTAAAACAACATTTTTCCGGCCAAAATTCTTGTTGGAAAACCTGATATTCGTGTTCAGCGACTCAAAAAACATATAGGAACCAAATATCAAAACTCCACCAAAACTTTCCCCTATTTTCTACCATTTGACTGGACTATAATTTCGCGGCTGAACGATTAGTCGGAGAGAAAAAATTCAAGTCCATAAAATGTAGGAAATTTTATCTTCTTTCATTTCATGTAGGTTCAACATTTACGAAAAATGGATAGCTTTCGGGTAATTTAAGAAAAACTAAAAAAACCGTTTTTTACTCCGTTTTTGCTTAAAAAAACATGTTTCCGGTAAAAATTTTTGTTGAAAAGCCTGATATTAGTGTTCAGCAATTCATAAAACATATAGAAACTAAATATCAAAACTCCAAAACTTTCCCCTATTCGCCCTTTTTGAGCACCATTTGACGATACTATAGTTGTATTATCTCTTCTGTCATTATTCTTTTCTCTTTTTCCTATTTTATCTGGTTTTGGGAATTTCGCATTCGCTGCTTATTCTATTTCCTTCGAAAGCTCATCTATTCCCGTTAATGTGTTACTTTTTATTGTTTTAAACTTTACCTCCAATTCTTCTTTGTTATATAGGATATATTTTTCGTTTAAAACGGGCCCTCCAAGTTTAAGCATAGCTGATTGCAGACTTCCTATTTCCTATTTTGAACATAAGCTATATTGCCATGAATCGCTGATGAAATGAAGCTCACAACGCGTTGCGGCGAGTAATAAACTCCCATAATGCGGTATAGGCCTCTTGCCTATAACACGAATATCCTCTTTTTGGTTACTTGAAACAATTCCGCAACGTGTTGTGGCATAACACGCTTACGACGTAAAATTTCGGTCTTTGGATGTTTAGCATTGCTCAGAACGGGTTTTGGTCAGTTGTTTGTCCATTGAGAAAATTCTATTTTTGCTCCAGGGTGTCTCAGAACTGCCCCCCCCCCAGAGAGAGATGGGGGTATTCTGGCGAATGTATCAATCGGTATTTTGAAGGAAAAAAGTCCTATCTCAAGCGATAACCGAAAAAAGGCATGTTAAAGTTAACCGATCAGGGCTTATCACCATCAAGGTAGAATGACCGCAATTTTGCGTTGCCTGGGTTTTGCGATTATTCGTTTTATTAAAATCTCTTATCCATAAATCTAGTGTACCCCAGTTGCTGCTTTGATTTTTGTGTAGTCAGTATTTATTTTGCTGTCTAGCAACGTTTCGGATTTGCAGTAATACCTGAAGACCAAGGTTTTGGGATTGGTGCAATTGAAAACTCTGTAACTCAGTTATTTGGGGTAGTAGACCATTTATTTTTGCGTTCTTGCATTGTCCTTGGTTGTCAGCGCATGCTTGTTTTCTATGGGCAGGCAGTTCTGGGACACCTTGGATATACTAAGAACACACTACTAACATCGTCGAACCTAAATTGTAAATACGCGTATATTTATATTAACTTAATATTCGTCGTCGAGGTGGGTTGGTTTGTCTGACCATCAATCCAAAATAATTGCCACCTATTTGATTAAACAATCTACCTACAATATAACGTGAAGGCTTGAGCTTCTATACTTTGCGCTTTTGGGCGCCAATTTATGCCCTTACGTTTTTATTAATTTTACCGTTTTCTCTTACTAGCTACTTCAACAGGAATAAGATCAGTTTTTCTTGTTTGACTCAAATTGTAGTTAGAAAAACCCTTGTTGCAATCAACCTGGAAGTTGACCTTGAGCTCGTGTTAAACTGTAAATGTTAGATTTTTAAAAATGTGATAGAATTGAACGCTAATTCGTTTACGCACAAATGACTAACAAATATATATATACATTTCCTGTAAAATAGAACCACTAACTAGTACTATAATTTAGTATTAAACTACGGAACAGACAGCTTATTCTACCATGCCTTTAATGTAAGAGTCTGCTATGCAGTTCTTAATCGGCGCATAAAACAATAGAAAATGGTGCGAACCACGCTGGTTCGAGGATTCACACAGTTTCGAACTCCAATAATTGCTTGTGAATAACAGAGTCTGGCATAACTCGCCCACTTTAACAAAGATTTTCCCGGCGATGCTTTTACTATGAGGTCACTTGAGGACGTATATGCTTTCTTTATAGTTTTACCGAACCTATTAGTTGTCGAATAATAATGTCGGTAGGACATGGAAACTTTTCGTGAGGTTGGTAAACCGCTATTACGATACTTCTTTATTCTAGAAGTTCCCCAGACCTGTAGAAGCGCACACTTTTAAATGACACCGATCCACAACCTTAAAGCACTTGTGTCTACGACTGTTCAAAGTCCACTCTGACTCTTCAGACACCCTCAAGTAAATTTACTGTATCATGAGATACGTGCAACCACATTATTGCATACTTAAACTACCAGTGGCGACCACAAAAT